>MU226363.1:1297964-1338286 GCA_018584345.1 Thuja plicata | reverse complement strand
ATTAGTAGTTGCAGTATAAGCAATTCTATTTGCTGTCTATATATGATTCTGCTTCTGTTCTCATTAGTAAGATATGCATTCTTAAAGTAGGTAGGTTTAAGTTAGATAATAGACTTCATGATAATCTGTGATCAACATTCCAGTGGGGATTATAGATTGTCCACCTTATCCTTGCCTGAATTGTTTGTGCCTACAAGCAATTTTGTTAAAACTCATAAGAAGATAATGTGATGATCATAAAGAAACAAATTCATTGAAGATCAAACACAATCAGGGAGTTGTACCTGTCAATTCAGAGGGCAGTGATAGAAGGCTTAAACTGACCCATTTGTTGGTGACATCCTTTTGTTCTCTCACCTTGGGTGCTAAAAGAGTTAGAGATTACAAATCTAACAGGAGGACAAACTGTTAACCAACAATGACATCTTTGGTGTCTGTGCAAATCATCAAGGTAGCTTAGCGGTTTTTGAGAATTCACTGATGATCATCAGTGATGTTGTGACAACAGCTTTTGTAGATTCAGTGTACACCGATACTCGTCGGGTTACACTCAGCTTGTGTAATGACCGATACATTCTAGTAAGTATTGCATATCTTTTCTGTGTGTGTTCACCGATGCAGATTGTGCCCAATAACCAATGGTTGCTTTTCAATAGATTAACAAGTAATAATATATTGCATCTTTATTCATGTCTATATTACAATATGAACTATGTGTAATGGAACCGATGCATAGTAAAACTTGTCATAATGCAGTTCCATACTTACTTATGCAATCTAGTTAGATGTAGTGATGTCACCGGATCTAGTGGATGGGGTGTCATCATTTGCATTGCTTGTACCAGCACCTTCAGTGTTTGTGGCTTTTACCCACATCTTGTTTCTCATTGTTTTGATGTCATTAATGGTATTTCCATTGGGATGTGTATTTGTGTCTGTCAGTCGATCTTTGCAATCTTTTATCACATGTCCAACTTTATGACAATGCAAACATGTCATACCTGGATTGGTCCATCCTCTTGACCTTCTGGTCCATTTTCTCATATAGTTGGCAGCAATATGACCATACCTTCCACATGCTATGCAATTTACCCATGTGTTATAGTCCCAAACATATGAGTTACCTTCTCTTGTTGGTTTGTAGCTTTTATCATTCTCCTTTGGAGTCCATGCCTTGTTATTCTTTTTCCAGCATTCCTTATGTGTATGCCCATTCATCTTGCATGTAGGACAGTACTTGTCCATATAGGTTTTTCTCTTTGGATTCATCACTTTGGATCTACACTCATGTGCCTTGTGTCCTTTCTTTTGACATTTATAACAATTACTAATAAAAGTAGATTGTGCTTGAGAAATACCTTTCATTTTGCTTCTGCAGATGTTTGAGGTGTGGCCTGGTTTTCCAGAGTGATTGCATGGTAGCTTCTTGGATCTTGGAGTTGTGAAAGAATTCCTCTTATAAAATTGATTAGAGGATTCTCCATTCTCATTGTATCCTAATCATGTGTAGTTGTTGACTCTTCTTTGTCCATCAAGAAAATCACCCATCCTACGGTTGCTATCCTCAGCCTTTTTGATCAATTCATTGTGTTGATTCTGGACTTTGATTTCATGCTTCAATTTCTTGTTCTCTTCTCTCAGCTCACCTATGATCTGCACTCTATCAATGAGTTTTGTATTTAATCTGTTTGCTTCTTGACTCATAAGAATAATCTGGTTGGTAACCTCATGGTGATGCTCAGTGAGTTTTAGAATTTCTGATTCTTTCTCTTGTAGTTTCTCTGTAATTTTCCTCCTATCATCAATGGCTAGTGTTCTTTCATTTTCAACTTTTCTTGCATCGTTCATAACATCAATCATTTTTACCATTTGAGTCTCTTGACCAATTTGTAGCATCTTGATCTGATCTGTCAGATGTAGATTGATCTCTTGCATAATTGTAATTTCTTCAACTGATGTGTTTGAATCTTTTCTCAATGATGATTCTGTTGTTTCAAAGTACTCTTGTATTTCCATTTCTTTGTAGTCTTTCTCATTCAACCTAGTTTCCATAATCCGTCTTTCATCAAGAAGTTTTCTCAGCTTTATCTTCGCCTCCTTATACTGCTCATAGTTTATTTGCATTTGTAACTGCTCATTCTCAATAGTCATGTCCATTCTAAACTTGTCCATTGCTCTGATCTTTTCTCTCAAGTCTTTAAGCTTTTCAAAAAGAGATACTCAGCTCTGATACCAATTGTTGGAACTATATTGAGATGATGTACTGAGAGCGGAGGGGTGAATCAGTACCTCTAAAACTTTTCTTGGTTAGCCCATTAACCCTTAGTCATCAGTTTGTAATTTATGTTATCTAACTGCTCATATTTCTTTAAGCATATGTAATCATATCATACATTCTTTTTAGTATGTAACCATAATAGAAACATTCATGAAAATAGATAACACATGACACAAGATATGATATCGCAGAAAACTCTTGTTAAGGAAGTAAAAACTGTGGTGGAGATTGTTACCCACAAAACTTCACTATCTGCAGATAAGAAGGGGCTGATTAAGGCTTACAATTGGTCACTTCTGATGACCTGCCATGTTAGGAGTATTATAGTGGAGACCTGTTAAGATCTACTTCATTTGAAGCTTTAGCAACACTGTTAAGTGTGCACTCTGTTAAGAGATTTGGAAAGAACGGTTAAGTCCACCTTCTACAAAAGGATTTTCGATGTGATGCACTTGTTAGAATGCAACTACATAAGTCTTTGATCTGATGATATATGCAATCTTTAATTGCTGATAAAATATCCTATAAAGGTTCATACATATTAGTAATCATCCTTCCATGATTGAATAATACCATTATCTGCTCGTCGGTAGCCTCTGTGTGTTCTTGAAAACTGATGTACTCTATTTTTTATCTTTGCATGAAGAATTCGTGGCTATCATTCATAAAGAATTCATATACTCACAATTGAGTATGAACATCTATTTATACTAGTTTAGGTTCAATTCTTGATTCATGCATCACAATTTAACTCTAGATCCAAGGTTTACAACTTGACCTTGATCTTTAGTTAGATATGCTTTAGATCCATTAGGATGCTTTAAAGCATTTACATAAAGCTTGCATGACCATCAAATTATGAGTTAAAAAAAAATAATACTCTATAAATAGAATTACATTGCTTTATCCATCGTGTAAAAATTAGATCCATAATTTGCGGGTTCTTGATCTGTCTGTCGGTTCTGATGGTCAATTTTCTTGGTCGTCGGTGTTCCTTACGTGACCTTGTCGTCGGGTATGCCTTTTCTATTTCTGTCAGGTTATTTTTGAAAACTGTGTCATCGGTAATGCTTGTAGTTGCTGGTGATGCTTGTGGTCGTCGGTGATGCTTGTGGTTGTCGGTGATGCTTGTCACTTTTATACTTAGCATTTTTCTCAAAAAACTTTGTTCTATCAGGTATGCTTGCATTTCACCGGTACTGCTTGTGGTTCATCGGTAATGCTTGTTGTCTGCCAGTAATGCTTTGTCAATGTTTTTCACTGAGTATACTAATGGAAAAATAATGTCATCAGGTTTACTCTACACTGACAGACAAGGCACAACACTATCCGATGCTGAGGTTACCCGACAAACACTATTAAGTGTTACCCGATGACAAAAAGGTAAATGATACCTAACAAGTAACAATAGTGCTACCTAACAGTACAACAAAGAGAGGTACCCGACAGATACAGGGAACCCAACAAATAGTTCAGTCAAGGAACACCGACAGACTGCAAGTTCAAACCAACAACCAACAACCAACAGTCAGTTACATCCCGCAAAAATTGGATCTGACTTTCCACGTCAGATAAATCACTGAAGTTATATTTATAACTTCTTGATTTGCTTTTAAATCCATTATGTGTGGAGGAAGAAATGTAATCTTTATTGTTTCAATTCATTTTACTATTTTAAAACATGCAAACTAAAGATCAAGGTCAAGTTGTAAACCTTGTATCTGAGAGTTAACATTGTAAATCATGAATTACAAGATAGGTCAAACACTTGCATAAATAGGTGCTCAATCCATTGAGAATTGTAGTTTTTCAATGAAGATAGTAGCCACGAAGAGCAACTAAAGACTAGACAGAAAATTCATGTAGAAGAACACAAACATATTCAAATCAGTTTTCAAGAATAGAACAGAGGCTACCGACAAGCAGAGAAAAGGTATTCATTAATCACTTAGGTGATATTATTATTTTAAAGGCTTTAATGGATCTTTAAATCAGAAATAGTAGATTGCATATAGTCAGGTCAACATTTGTACTCATTCTAACAAGTGTCTAGTACACTAATGAAATCCTTTTAAGAAAGGTGGGCTTAATCATCCTATTGTAAATCTCATAATTGAGTGCACACTTAAATCAGTGTTGCTAAAGCTCGTAATAGAGTAGATCTTAATAGGTCTCCACCTTAATAATCTTAACATGGTAGATCATCAGAAGTGATCAAATTGTAAGCCTTAACCGGCTCCCTTCCATTCTGTAGATAGTGAAGTTTTGTGGGTGCCATCCCCACCACAGTTTTTACTTCCTAACAGGAGTTTTTTGTGATACCATATCTTGTGTTATGTGTTTTTCAATTTCATGAATGAAAACTATTAAATATTGTGAACAAACAATAGACACATAAGAAAGTATAACAGTAATGATTGGTAAAAGAGAATTGAATGATTACTAATGATAAATTGTGTAAGATGATAAAAGTTTTAGAGGTACTAATTCACCCCTCCCCTCTTAGTACTAATTCCCATTAATTCCAACACATTCACCCCAGTTGCAAGAGTGGAAGGAGTCAAAACCTTACTTGCATATGCAGCCTACAAAGGTTTTAAAGTTTATCAGATGGATGTAAAGTCATCATTTCTAAATGGAATATGAGAAGATGAAGTGTACATTGAACAAGCTGATGGATTTGTTGAACCAAGCAAGAGGAACATGGTTTGCAGATTACACAAGGCACTATATAGATTGAAGCAAGCACCAAGAGCATGGTATGAGATATTACACAATTACTTGATAAAGATTGGATTTGCAAGAACCAATGACAACAACAATCTATATTTGAAGACATAACAAAAAAAGGTACTTTATTAGCTGAAGAGTTTGTTGATGAAATTATATTTGGTGGACAAGATGTGTTATGCCAAACATTTGCAAAAGAGATGCAAACTGAATTTGAGATGTCTATGTTTGGTGAAATCAAATTCTTTGTTGGCTTGCAAATATATCAATTGAAGAATGGTATCTATATTACTCAATCAAAATATGTCAAGGAGATACTAAAAATTTTTGGAATGGAAGAATCAAAACTAGTGGGTACACCCATGGCTACTGGACAAAAGTTAACAAAAAATGATGATACAAAAGAAGTGAATCAAACCCTTTATAGATCAATGATTGGAAAGTTGCAATATGTTGTACACAGCAGACCTGATATTGCTCTGGCTGTTGGAATTGTTGCAAGATTTTCTGCCAATCCCAAAGAAACTCATATGATGGTAGTAAAAAGAATTCTGAGATATTTGAAAGGAACAGATGAATATGGTCTGTATTACAAAAAGAATGATAATTTTGAGCTTAGAGTTACACTAACTCTAATTGGGATGAAAATGTGGATGACAGGATAAACACCATGGGTGGCGCATTTATTCTAGGAAAGAGATTGATTTCATGGACAAGCAAGAAATAGAATTGCACCTCACAATCTACAACTGAAGCCAAGTATGTGGTAGCAGCAGTTAACTGCTCTAATATTGTGTGGTTGAAGATACTACTGAAAGGTATGAAAGAAGTGATCACAAAACTAGTTGTTATATATTGTGATAACACGAGTGCCATCAATATTTCTAAGAACCTTGTGATGCACTCTAAGACAAAGCATATAGCTATCAAGTATCATTACTTGAGGGAGGTAGTTCAAAACAAGTGAGACTGGAATATGTGCACACTAAGGAACAGTTAGCAGACATATTTACAAAATCACTACCCAAGGATGCTCATGAGTATCCGCGAGGTAAATTAGGGGTGATTCCCCTAACCGAGGCTAATTAGTTCAGAATGGAACTGTTGCATCAAATGTTATATTCAGAATATTTGACACATTGATGCACATGAAGTCACACTTTAGGATGCTACCTAAAGTTGTGAAAGAAAGAAAAGGACATAAAAGAGAATCAATCATAAGCAAGATGATACTGAGTTAGAACAGAAGAATCTGGATGATAGAGATGTCAACTTCTTTGGCATTGTTGTCAAAGAGGGAGAGTTTACTGAAAGAGGGAGAATTTACTATACTTAGAGAAAAAGGGAGAGTTTACTGAAAGAGAGAGTCTACAGTTGAACAGAAATAGAAATATTTTAGTTTGATTACAGACACAGAGGGAGAAATTTTTTACAAGATGAGAATCAGAATGAAGCTAAAGACATTAATGAAGATTTGTTCATATCAAGGAACACAGGCAGACTTTTTGGATTGTATGGTAACTATGTTTGTAAAATTATTGATTTATTGATTAGTGTTGCCATCAATGCTAAAGAGGGAGATTGTTGGAAAGCTACAATGTAAACAATTGTTGTTTTTTCATTGATGTCAAACCTTAACTGGTGAGACTATTGCTATCTGTTTGAGTACCATATCTATTGATCGTTGAAGAATATTTGAAGGCAAGGATAACAAGAAGACCAAGTGAAATGGATGAGTTATGAGAAATTATAAGGTTACTTGATCAGTTGGCACATTGGAAAAGCAATGTGTTTTTTATCCATTACACTAAGTCAAGATGTTAGTTTACGAGGAACAATATATGCCGAGTGAAGTTTGTGTTGACCAAGCACCAGTGTAAGCCGAGCATAATTTATTAGTATCGACCGAGTGCCAGTAAATTGCCAAGGAAAATAGTGATGACCGAGTGGAAGATCACAGTGTTGGCCGAGCAACAGTATTTTGGTAATTGTTGAGATTAGAGATCTCTTGCCGACATAATTGAATTTATTGGGATATGTAAAGTTAATTAAGGATAAGCACGATTGGTCCACACGATTTAAATGCATGGGTAACTATAGTTAATACATGGATCCAAGATTTAATTAGTGATTACTTTGGAGAAGTAAATTAAATGTAAATGATGGAAAGATCTGTTGGATCTGACCTAACCTAAGATCTATGATCTTGATTAAGCGGCAAAGATTTAATTTATCTAGATGAAGAGGTATAAGACAACCTCAAGGGGTTTTTCAAGAAGATGTATGTATGTGAAAAGTTTATGCAAGAGAATTGCATGGTTAATTGACTGATTGGCATGATCTAGCAAATAAGGCTAAACAGAGAAGCAGAGAGTTCTTGGTGATTATTGTTACTTACTTTGACCTACTTTGACTACTGGGAATATTTCTAAGTGTTGTCAACAGGTTTGGATTCACTCTACAATTTGTTCGCTTCGTGCTCTAGTTTTTCTCTACTTCTTTTCTCAAGTCACTTTGTGAATAATGATTTGTTTCGTCGACTATTTATAGAGTTTTTCCCTAAGTCATGTCATAAATGCTTACCCACTTCTCGATGTTTGAAGATGGAGTCATCGGGTAGCACACACATTTCATTCTTGGTGAGAATGTGATGCTTAGGAAAGGTGTCAACTCATTTGACTATTTACCAATGGATCTCGGTATATGGCGAAGACAACATGTCAAATTTCATGATTACCAATGGATCTCAGTTTACACTAGCGACTTAGCTTTTTATGTGTTAACTGACGATGCTTGGTAAGTATAGAAAACTTAGCTTTGTATTCACACCGATGATGTTCGGTAGGCATTGACCAATGAGATTGAATTCACAGAATTATAACAAGTAATACCATAGTGCATCTTTAATCATGCTAGTTTTTCATTTCATCAATGTATAATGGAATTGATATGAAATATAACTTGGTATAATGTAGTTCCATAATTACTTGTTCTACTTAGGTGGGGGTGGTGATGTCACCAGATACATTGGATAAGGTATCACCAATTGTATTATTTGGTCCATCTTCATCAGTGTTTGTATCTTTCCTCCACATTTTGTTTCTCATCTTCTTGATGTCTTCAATGGTGTTTCCATTGGCAAAGGTGCTTTTCTCTGTCACTCGGTCTCTGCAGTCCTTCTTTAGATGACCAAATTTATGAGAGTGTAGACATGTCATTCTGGGGTTAGTCCAGCTCCTAGACTTTCTCATCTATTGTCTTTTGCAGTTTGTAGCTATGTGTCCAAATCTTCCACATGCTATGCAGTTTTCCCATGTGTTGTAATCCCAAACATATGAGTTACCGACTCTTTTTGGTTGATAAGCATTTTCATTTTCTTTAGGTTTCCATGCTTTCCTTTTCTTCTTCTAGCATTCAAGAGATGTGTTTCCATGCATTTTGGAAGAAGGACATTATTTTTCCATGTAGGTTTCCTTCTTTGGTTGTTTCACCTCAGATTTACATTCATATGCTTTATGTCCTTTCTTGTTACATTTATAAAAAAAATCCTATGAATGGAAGTGTGGATTTAGGAATACCTTTTATTTTGATCCTACAAGCATTTGATGTGTGGCTAGGCCTACCACAGTGATTGCATGTCATCTTTATTTGTCTTGGATTTGTGTAGACATTCTTTGGATCAACTTGGTTTGGTGATTCTCCATTATCGGTATAGCCTAGTCTGGTATTGTTGTTGACTCTTCTTTATCCATCCATAAAATCATCCATCCTTTTGGTGCTTTCTTCATCTCTCTTGATCATGCTATTATGTTGTTGTTGAATTCTCACTTCATGTGTCATCTTTTCATTTTCTTCTCTTAGCTCACTGATAGCTTCTATTCTTTCAATGAGTTCTATATTCATTTTGTTTGCCTCTTAACTCATAAGAATAATCTGATTTGTGATCTCATGATGATGTTCTGTAAGTCTTTGTATTTCTGACTCTTTCTCTTGTATCTTTTCAGTAATCTTCCTCCTGTCATCAATAGCTAGTGTTCTTTCTTTCTCAGCTTGTCTAGCATTGTTCATGACATCAATTATTCTTACCATTTGTGTCTCTTGACCAATTTGTAGAGATTTCACTTGTCCAGCTAGATGTTGATTGATTTAATTTAAGCTTGTGATGTTGTCTTCAAATGTGTCTGATGCTTTGCTTGTTGTAGATCCTGAAGACTCAAATAGATTAGGTATCTCCTCTTCATGATATTATGTTTCATTACAGTGAGATGTCACAATCTTTCTTTCATCTAGTAGCTATCTCATCTTGATTTTAGCTTCTTTATATTGTTCATAGAAGATCTGTATCTCTAATTTTTTATTCTAAATACTCTTGTCAAGCTTGTACTTCTCCATTGTATGATCTTTTCTCTTAATTCTTGAAACTTTTCCAATTAAGAGATTTATCTCTGAAACCAATTGTAGGAAATAATGGGAAGTATGTACTGAGAGGAGAGGGGTGAATCAGTACCTCTAAAACTTTTATCTCTTTAAACATTAATCCATTGTATTACCAACCATCTGTTCTATACTATCTTTGTGTAAGTTATATCAACTCATAAGCTTAATAAACATGTAAACATTCATAGAAGAATTCATGAAATGTAATGACACATAACACAAGATATGGTAACGCAAAAAACCCCTGTTAGAAGGTAAAAACTACGGTGGGGATGGCACCCACAAAATATTCACTATCTGCAGATTGGAAGGGGTCGGTTAAGGCTTACAATTTTGATCACTTCTGATGATCTACCATGTTAGGAGTGTTATGTGGAGACTAGTTAAGGTCTACTCTGTTAAGAGCTTTAGCAACACTATTTAGTGTGCACTTGGTTAAGAGATTTACAAAGGATTGTTAAATCCACCTTTCTTAAAAGGATTTCTTCTATTTGCTACACTTTTTGTAATGTAGAAAAAAATACTCAATAACCTGAGGGTATGAAATCTTCAATTGTTTATTAAAGATCCATTAAAATCACATTTACAAAGTATCACCTAATGTGATTGATTAATACCTTTGTTGCTTGGTAGCCTTCATTCTTGATAACCAAATTCATCTTTTGTTGTTCTTGCTTGAAACTTTAAGTCTGATCCATAGATGTGCTCCTTGGATACTATCATCCTCACATTCATATTGAAATGAATGATTACACGTATATTTATACAATAGATTTACCTAGTTTAGTTTCACATATTACAAAGATAACTCTATGATTGAAGGTTTACAACTTGACCCTGATCTCCTAGTCTGCATGTTTTTAATCAGTTAGACTGATCAAAACAATTACAATTATCTTTCTTGTCTCTCAAGAAATGGTTTTAAATCAAATCAAAACTCTAAATATAAAACATAACTATTTTATCTGACATGGAAGTCAGATCCACTTTTCTCGAGATATAACTAACTTTCGGTGTCTGATGCTCGGGTTGCTCTGAAAGTCTTTTGGTGTTCCTTCTGTGAATTGTCCGTCAAGTTCCCTTGCTTTTTCAGGTTCCTCTCTTGTCTTCTCTTTTGGTTTACAGTGTAATTTTCTCGTCGGGTTCCTCTGTAGCATTTTTGGTTTGCACTGTAAAAGTGTGTCGTCGGGTTTCTCTATACTTAGCACTTTCAGTCTAAAATCTGTCTTTCGGTGTAAGTGTAACCAACGGTTAAAAGAATAGTTTTCCCTTTGCATATACTAATGGAAAAATTAATTTCTTCAGATTCACTATCCAAGTTGGTAGTGACTATGTCATTATGACATGTAGAAATCTTATGTGTTGACGTATCACCCAAGTTAGGGAAGTTTTTTTGACACACCTTGGGGTGGCGATGGGGATGATAATTTGAGATGAGTGCATTTATGAAGGCTCCATTACATTAGATATGGTATGATGCAAAGTATAGGCATTGAATGCACACATTTCCCATGACTTGGCATTGCAAAAAGAGGAGAATTGAATGGCATTTTTACATTTTTTGTGGAGGTGGTCGAGAATCAAGAAGGTTCAAGTGGAGATGGAAGAAAACTTTGGTTTGAATGTAATGAAGTGGAAAATGTCATTTTGGGGAAGGATTTCAAATAAGAAGTTGAATTTTCGTTACAAAAAATGATCTCTACTTGCATAATATAGATACTACACCAACACGAACATCTCTTCAATATTTTGTACATGGGGGTTAGAAGTGGGTGGTGTGGAGGATGTCAGAAGAGTTGTGAATATTTTTTAAAGCTAGAATGGAGGGTAGGTTTGGATGTTCTTCTTCAATATGCTCAACTGGATAGGTGCTTCATCATAGAAATTGGTGATTGGGTTCATGTTTTGGGTAACCCTATCCACATCCACCCTTTCATCTTGTGGTGAGTGAGAGAAAAAAAAAAGAGGCAGAAGGTTGGAAGAAAGGAGAATGTAGTAGGTTGTAGGTGATTACACTGCAAATTTGGAGCTGATCATACAGTCTAGGCTAAGCAAGGAGGCATTTGACAAGGCAAACCTCAAACTCAAATTGGCCAACTATTGGAGAGGTTAAGGTATATCCAATACAATGAACCAGGTGCCTGATAGGAAGCCAACCAATAAACTAACTCTTCTTGATCACATTAGAGTGCAAAAGGTTCACCAAAAGTGAATGCAATAGATTAATTTCTAATCCCTCCTTCAAAGCATTACATGAGCTAAAATTTTCATATGCTTTTCTCCCATCTGGAAGAGTGAGAAGTCAACCTCCTCTACCACAAAGAAATGTTACTCAAACTACCATTTTTCAAGCTTTAACTTTGCATGGTATGGTTCTTCATGTTGCTATTAACTTTTCTCTTGAAATGACACAACCAATTCCATGAGGAGCAGTCATTGGGCCTCTAAAACTAGGACTCTAAAATAATTAATTATGCAAATGTGCAAGGAAAAATCTACCAAATTTTAGATGAGATGGAAAAGTTTCGATAGATTAGCATATGAGAGATTTTTAGAGTGGTTGATCAAAGATAGGATTTTCATGCTTAGATGCCTCTTTGTTTGAAGAAAATGGATACATGTTTAGATAATGATTAAATATAAAAGGAAACATTGATCTTAATGAGTCTTTTTTGAATGGTGTATCCTTTTCTTCCTTTAGGTCTTGGATTTGTGATTGTAAAGATTGAATTTTATCTACGATAGTTGCAATAAGATTCTCCTCTTCATTGTTATTATGATTAGGGTATCTAGACCATTTATTTTCAACCACCATGTGATTGACTTTATGTTCTTTTCTAGGTGGTTGAGGAGGTGTGTTATATTCCCTATGAAAATTTTTGTCTTCCGGTAAAGAAAATTTAATATGATGGGATTTTGTCCAAACCGGCATGAAAGGGAATTGTGAATCTTTGTTGAAGAAGTATTCAATTGAGAAGAATGATGATTTGTATGAACTTTGGATCTTTTAAATGGATTTTTTTTGTTCAATATCATGTATCATCAAGCATAGAAACCACAAATACACATGTTATCTAACCTCTAAAAAGCTACACATAAAAGTGTATATTCTCGGATGTTTTCAACAAAGTGTCCACAAGAAAACAATTCAGTCAAGCTACCTATGCTCATTATGGTTCAAAAAGGTTTAAAAAGGTATTATTTCTACTTAACCATGTTGTAATCAAGATTCCATTAAAAAATATTTGAGTCTATCCCCCATTATAGAAGCCTCCCACACGCATAAAAACAAGATTTTGCGCAATCCTGAAGGACTACTAGAGGAGGTATGATTCTCAAGTATTTTCGTCACTCACGTAAAGGTAAAGGTATGTAAAGGTATCCCAAATTTAGCATTCCAAGGAGTTTGATTCACCAAAAGGTGAAGAGCATATCCCTAATTCTTCACTCAAGATTTCAATTTGCTCATTTACCTTCAGCTAGATGTGTGAATGAAATTGCCATAATTTAAACGAAATGCATAAGGATTTATGAATACATCATTTTGATGCTAGCAAAGGCTAGGAGAATTTATGATTTTTTTTGTTTTGCTTTTTGTATACTCACCTAGTGGCGATTGTTCCAGCTCCTTAGTATCCAAGTTTTCTCCCCAAAATGTTAGTTACAACAACCAGACAAAACAAAGTGAAGGAAAATCGAAACCAAGTCCACCTCAAATGAATAAACAAATACTTAAACCAAAGATGGAAAATTATTTTGATATAGTTTGATAATTTTGATGTAATGTTCATATGCTTTCTCTTCTTCTTCTAAGTTTTCCACTATGTTTGTGTTATGGATTTGCTAAGCATATTTATTCAATATTTTAGATTCATTCTCTTTCCAATAATCCAATACTCTACACTTTGATTTTTGAACTTTAAGATGTATTATATTCAATGGGAGAAGTATCTAGAGGACTATATGACATATTATAAAAGGATTGGTAAAGGTTAGTGATCTTCCAATACCTATTTTGTGCTTGAATTCTTTGTTCCAAAGTTTCTGCTTCAATTGCTAATTCTATTAGCTTTGTGTATTTGTATATCTTTTTTTGCCTCTTTCTCTTGATAATAATCAGGTGATTTGTATATTGATTTCTTAGTTTTTCCTTATTTGATCTCTTTAGTCATCTGCAATTCATAAAAAATATCAATTAATTATCAAATTTATCACTTATACAACTTGAATTTGATATTTCTTATCATTAAGGAAATACAATGCATAATAGACCAAATGCAACTCAAAACAAACCGAATACAACTCAGAACAAACCAAATGCAACTCAGAATAGACCAAATACAACTAAACACAGACCAAATAAACTCAACATAGATCAAATATAACTCAACATAGACCAGACGCAACTCAAAACAAATTGAATGCAACTCAACACAAACCATATACAACTCAACACGGACCAGCTGAAACTCGAAATAGACCGAATGCAACTCAAGATTTACCAAACATTTATGCAGAATCTCCTAAATGATATGTGAATTTCACACAATGAGATACAATTTTTTTCAAAGGATACACAAATTGCACTAAATGGTATGCAAATTTTTCCAAATGATATGCAAAATTAACTAAATGAGATGCAAATTTTTCCAAAGGATATGCAAATTTTCACTAAGTGAGATGCAAAGTTTTCCAAATGATATGAAAATATTCCTAAATGCTATGAAAACTTCACTAAATGATAGAATTTACAACATAACCCTCAAATAGAGCTTGTTTATCAGCAAAAACTAAATGCAAGCTTCTTTGGACAAGGTGTGAACTTCTTTGGACCAAATGTGAGCTTGTACAGACCAGGTGTGAGTTGTGACAGACCAGGTGCAAGCTTCTTTGTACCAGGTGTGAGCTTTAACTGACTTAATACTAGCTTTCACAGATCAAGTGCGAGCTATTACAGACCAGGTGTGATATTCTTTGTACCAGGTGAAAGCTTCTTTGTACCAGGTGCAATTTTCTGGTGATTTTGGAGAATCTTCAATGTAAATTCTTCAAAATTGATGTTTAGAAAGTGAGGCTTGAGCCCCACGGTGGGCACCAAATGTAGTCCACAAAATTGTAATTCACAAACCTACATGAAACATTAGTTTAACATACTTTCTAATCAAATTTGAAAGATCTAACTAGGTTAATCAAATTTGAAAGTGAAAGCATATTAAGAGCATCTCATGGATCTCTAGCTAAAAGGACTAAACAAATACTCTCAGCTACAAAGCATCCTAAAGTGAACACCCCTAGAATGAGAATTGTGCTAATAATGATGAAAATATGGATCTTAGATGCAAATGTATGCAAATTAAGATGAAATGCCCTATTTTATGCTTAAGATCTATGTAAACATGGATGAATTTTCCATTATAACGATACTGCTCAAGAATGCTTCAATGCTAAATGCCCAATTCAATATACAATTAAATGTGTATTCCTACTCTAAATGTGAATTGGGAAGTTTACACTAAGAAAATCACCCTACTTATAGGAATTCCCAAGGGTAGGGGGTGAATTTGATTAACCAAGGTCAAAGTAGGGTTGAAGTCAAGGTTGAGTGATGGGTTTCAAATAGGGGGACAAGGTGAAAAAAGGAGTGGTGAGGATAGCAAAGTTTGGAGTGATCCATGTTCTCTCAATCCTTTCTTCTCATTGGCTATTTGATTCTCTGTCCCCTTTGTTGAAAGTAATTAGAAATTAATTAATTCAACCAATTTAATTAATTTATCCATGTAAGGGGATTTGATGTGTTGCATTTGATTTATTTAATTGAACTAAATAACTAATTGATTTAATCAATTACATAGTTTAATTAATCCCTCTTGGCTTAAATTTATTTGATTAATGGCTTTGTTAATTAATCCATTATGTTACCTTGATTTAACCTCTTTTGACTTTGGTTAACCATGTTGATTTTTGTTGACCAATTTAGGGTGTCTATAGAATCCTCTTCTTGATATTCTCCTTCAAATTTAGTTGTTCTGTTCATATTCCAATCATACAAAGGTGCGCCATGTTATGTTTCATAACTAACATTTTGGTATGCAGAAAAATAGTTAGGATACCTCATTCTATTGTCCTCTGTATTTGAAAAACTTTGGGACCCATATATGTCTCTACATCCTTCATACTTCTGACTATTATTTAAAGGACCGTGATGTAAGTACGAAAATCTTGGTTCGGGTTTAAATGTTCTTACCCTGCCATACTTTTCAACCTTTTCAATATTATCTGCAATTTGGAAAGCTTCATACAAACTCTCAAGGTCTTCCATCCTTATTTTAAAACTCTTTTCTTCATCAAATGCACCAAGGTATACAAATAATGCTCATGATAATTAGGTTTCATACTATTAGGCAACCTTTTAATCATTTTGGAAAACCTAAGATTAAACAAGGGAATTGTTTCATTTTCTTGGACACGAGCATGTACAAATTCCTTAAGCAGGATAGATTTGTTGGAAGCTACAATTGAAACAATTGTTATATTTCCATTGATGTCAAACCTTAACTGGTAAGACAATTGCTCTCGTGTAAAGTTCCATATCAATTGATTGATGAAGAAGATTTGAAAAGAGGAGATAACAAGAAGATCTGGTGAAATGGTTGAGTTATGTGAAACTACAATAGGTACTTGATGAGATTGCATGTTGGTAAGGTAATATGTTGTTTATCTTTAACACCAAGTGAAGTTTATATGAATACAAGTTTAGTCTTGACCGAGTAATAGTGCATAAGATTAAGGAACTTATGTATGTGCCGAGTGATGAGAGTGTCGACCAAGTGTCAGTACATGCTGAGAAAATTTAGTGTCGACCAAGCAACAATATTTACCGAGCGTCAGTAAATTACTGAGTTATCTAATGATGACTGAGTGGAAGAACACAATGATGATCGAGTGTCAGTATTTTGATAGTTTGAGGAAGATTTGAGATCCTAGTTGACATAGTTGATTTCTTGGGATATGTGAAGATATTTAAGATAAGGATGATTGTTGTGGAGAATGAAATGATCATTTAATATATGTTTAACCATTTTTATGTATGGATTCAAGGAGTTTTAGGATTTATTATACAAGGTAGATGGAAAATGAAATGTTGGAAGGATTCATTAGATCTGACCAAACCTGAAGCTCTACGATGATGATTAAGCGGAAAAAGATCTAGCTGCCTGATCAGAGAGGTGTAATTTTAACCTAATTGTAGGTTATGTGTGGTAGAGGTTAATTCAATTGATTGGAAAATATAAGCAAAAGGGAGAGAAGGCTGAGAAGAGTAGTACAAGACTACACAATGGTGATTGCTTGACATATTTCCAAGAAAATTTGAGTGATAGATATGACAATGGAGGCCACTCAGTGAATTAGCATTTGAGCAAAAGTGGATCTATATTTGCAAAGTGAGTTGTGTGTTTTAGATCACATTACTATTACTTTCTAACCATTGTATCAGTGCAAAATCCTTTTAAACAAGGTTGACCTAAGAGTCATATTGTAAATCACTTAATCAAGATGACATTCTAATGGAATGCTCTAAGTCCTCTAACAAGGATCACTTTTAAGAGGGTTATTAAATCCTTGAACAAGGTCACATTTAACAGTGTGTATTGTAACCTTTAATAGGGTCACATTTAACAGTGTGTATTGTAACGTTTAACAGGGTTTGCTCCTCACAGAGCACACTTTAGAAGAGTCAAAAATTGGTAGCATGTTACTGGTGATTTTTCCCATATTGGGTTTCCATGTTAAATCCTGGTGTCATACTTGTGTGAATGTTTTTTGATGTGTTATACTGTTAAGAGTTTATGTTACTTTAGGATAGTGAACTGCAAGTTTATGTTACTGATTATATGTTATAGAGACTGATTGGATTACTGAGTGGATAACTAATTAACTAGGATAACTAATTAACCCCCCCCCCCCCTCTTAGTTATTCTAAATCATTCTAACAAGATTCACTTAAGTTTTCACCAAATTGTTCTATGAAGACTGATTTCAAACTTTTCAATGAATTTATAGAATGTGGGGCCACATCAGACAACCACTCTCTTGCATTTCCTTCCAAGGACTGAACAAATATTCTCATTATAACATCTTCATGTCCTACTTTGTAATCTTCTGTCAATTGTTCAAAGTCTATCACATGTTGTTATGTTGATCCCATGTCATTGAATTTTGGAAGCTTCATCCTAATACTGTCTGGGATAGAATTTGGGAAACCATAAATTCCATTGAAATTCAATGCTTTATATCTTTCTATCCTTGGATTCATATTTGGACATAATGAAGTAACATCTCCAGGGGCACAATTTTATGAGAATACATTTGGAAAAATTGAAATATAGAGTCGCCACCTGTAAAAGAGGAAAATATTAATAATCTTCTGGGTTCACTAATCCAGTAAAGTTACCTCCTTTAATCTTTTATTAAGCTATGCACAATTCCACATTTGAAAAACCTTTGAATCCTTGCCATTGAATTTGTCAACTGTGTTCCCCAGTGGATTCCCCAATCAGTTGGGTCTCAAAATTGGAGTTTGGAAAAGAGCACAAATTTACAACACCGAACACATAATTTTGGCTAACGAACAAGATTAACCCTAAAGGGATAATTCCTCTTCTCTTCTGATCTTTTTAGGATCAGGGTGGGTATACCCTAGCTATTTAACAATCTAATTAAGCCTTACTCTTAATACTACTCTTCACACCTATCAATCCTAAAACTTCATCATTGAGTAAAATAGATATTTGGTTTTACTTGGTGTTGGTTGTCCATGAATTTTCCCATTTTTGTTACATCAGAAGGGTTTTCCTTTTTATCTGACCATTCGCGTATGACTTTATGAGATGACAACATTGTTGTACCATCACCTACATAATTCTATCAATGCCAATTTATCACTTTTACATTTAGGATTTCAGTCTAACTGAATTTAATTCCCATTTTAGGAAACAAGTTAGATGAGAAGATACATGACAACACTTCAATGTACATTCTCATTTGGACATAAACCCTAAATAAATAGAGTGATAATTAACACAAGAATCAAAAGTAATTTTTAAAAACAAATTTCAAATATCATAAAGGACATTGCTCACATAGAAAAGAAACCCATAACACTATGATAATAGAGAATTCTATCATGTTATGAACAACCAACTTTACATAGATTTTATCAAGCCAGTTATTCCCCCTTTTTTTCTTCTTTTTTCCCTATTTATAATACAGTTGTGGTTTCTCTTATGTAAACAGTGGAAGCGACAAGCTTCCAACCATTTCCATCTCACATCTCGGTCGTTACATATACTCAAAAAGGAAGGATCATTTCATAACGACCTTCAAAAAATGGTAATCAGTTGATGCAAAGTCCAACAAACAATCGGTTCATTTCCTCTTGGAACCGCTCCTGGTCAAAGTCATGCTCCTCAAAAATAGCGCGCAACTTCGCCTTGTCCTACTCCACTTCTGGCTGGAACATATCACTTTAATATCCAACATAGCTAGTAGAATGATCCCATGTTGTAGACATGAGATGATTCAGAAGATCCTACTGATCCTCTTCGTAAAAATCCAAATTTGGTTGGAGAACAGGCCGTGGATTTTCATTCAATGACCCCTCAACTACTAGAAGGCCCATTCTGATATCCAAAATTAGGAAATGCTCTATTTTGTACAAATTCATTGCTGAGAGCATCTTATTAAGGGATTAGTCACCAACTTTTGCAGTCATATTACATTTTGAAAGAATGTTTCACATAAGGTGGCGTGCCTCAGAAAAGAAAGAATAATAAATTCTGATAAATTACAGCTCATCTCTCATAACAATTTCCCTCCTTGATGTCTAATAAAATATCTTAGTTCAAATAATGTACTGGTGAATGATTCGTAACCGTTGATAAGGCTCATTAATATCTTTCATTGTAGATCCAACAACTCTATGATATCCAAATGGCAATCCTCCTGTCCAATCAACACTAACACATACTACCATTTTGCACCACCCTATATTCACATGATGCGAGATAGATAAGAAAACACTGCGGTACCGTAGTCTTCAAGTTTCCCCATTGCGAAATACTCAAGGGTCTCTATTTTGCAAGTCCCTCAACACACTACTTGTGATATAGAGAAGTGTCGTTGTTTTGCAAGTCCTAATTTTGACAACCTATGAAACAAAGATAACAAAAACCTCTGGCTTGTATAATCGTGCTTGGTATGTAATATTTATATATTCTTGAAAAAATAAAAAATGGTCCCAATAGTGGCTATATCTGGTGAATGCATATCTGCTATGGATATGACAAGAATCCAGTTATCTCTGGAGGAAGAAGACCATGTGAATTATCCATTGGGAAATAAAATCTAACTTACTCCTACTATGCACGATGGACCACAACCACCAAAAAATGAACCCGTTACTTTCCCCTGTCAAAAACCTTATTTTGAGAACACCTCCAAAACATGGCAATAAATAGCTTATTTAAGATTTTTCTGATGAAAAAGGCCCATCTTTACATAAATATTTGTTTTGAAGAGACCCTTTAACCACACGATGATAAAATTGGAAAACATCCTGACATCACCATTGCCCAGTATGTTCCAAAAATCCATTTCCTCTCTATATCTTCTTGAAACCCCATCACCATGCATCTCTCTCTAGGAAAACCATTGCATTCATTGATTCCCTGCTTTCTAATGCATTGATTCTAAAAAGCATCATCCTTTTCCTATTCACCATATGCATTCATGTAAGTTGACACATCCTTGGAATTATTGAATGATATCCTCTTCTCAACCATACAAAATTTTTCATCAATTCTCTTATTGTCTTCTATACCCGCAGTCTTAAAAATTTTCTCTTCATATAGGGGATGTGAATAGACTTGAATATCGCTCCACTGTATCCCTAGAAAAGTCTCACTTTCCTTATCTTCTGATTATTGATCAAACAAGGGGTTAGTAATCATATGAAAATGATTGTCTTCAACTTATTCTTGACCATCATCTGTCTCCTCAATGTAGGAGGAATCCTCTTCTTGATATTCTCCTTCAGATTGAGTTCTTCTGTTAATATTCCTTTCATACAAAGGTGCACCATGTTCTGTTTCATAACTAACATTTTGGTATGCAGAAAAATAGTCAAGGTACCTCATTCTATTGTCCTCTATATTTGAAATTTTTTGGGACCCATATATGTCTCTATATCCTTCACACTTCTAACTATTATTCAAATGAACATGATGTAAGTAATAAACTCTTGGTTCATATTTAAATGTTCTTACCCTACCATACTTTTAAAATTTTCAATATTATATGCAATTTGGTAACCTTCATACAAACTCTCAGGGTCTTCCATCCTTATTTTAAAACTCATTTATTCATCAAAAGCACCAAGGTATACAAATAATGCCCATGCATCATTAGTTTTCATACTATTAGGAATCCTTTTAATCATTTTAGAAAACCTAAGATTGAACAAGAAAACTATTTCATTTTCTTGGGCACGAGCATGTACAAATTCCTAAAGAAGGATATATTCACTTACCTTTTCACCAAACTATTTTATGAAGACCGATTTCAAGCTTTCCCATGAATTTATAGAATATGGATCCAGATCGGACAACTAGTCTTGCATTTCCTTCCAAGGGCTGAACAAATAATCTCATTATAACATATTAATGTCCTACTTTTTAATCTTCCATCAAGTGCTCAAATTCTGTCATATGTTGTTCTATTGATTCCATGTCATTGAATTTCAGAAGCTCCTTCCTAATACTTTCTGGGATAGAATTTGGGAAACCATAAATTATATTGAAATTCAATTATTTATATCTTTCTATTATGGGATTCATATTCTTACATAATGAGGTAACATCTTCAGGGGCACAACTGTATGAAAATACATTTGGAAAAATTGAAATATAGAGTCGCCACCTCTAAAAGAGGAAAATATTAATAATCTTCTGAGTTCGCTAATCGAGCAAAGTTACCTCCTTTAATATTTGAACAAGTTTACCTATGATAAACTCCACATTTTAAAAACCTTTGACTCCTTTCCAATGAATTTGTCAACCATGTTCCCTAGTGGAGTCGCCAATCTGTTGAGTCTCAAAATTATAGTTTATAAAAGAGCACAAATTCACAACATCGAACACACAATTTTGTCCAATGAATAGGATTAACCCTGAAGGGTTAATTCCTCTGCTCTTCTGATCTTTTTAGGATCAGGGTGGGTATACCCTAGCTATTTAACAATCTAATTAAGCCTTACTCCTAATACTTCTCTTCACACCTATCAATCCTAAAATTTCATCATTGAGTAAAATAGAATCTTTGTTTTTACTTGGTACTAGTTGTCCATGACTTGTCCCATTTTTGTTGCATTGGAAGGGTTTTCCTTTTAATCTAAGAATTCATGTACAACTTTAAGAGATGACACCATTATTGTATCATCACCTACATAATTCTATCAATACCAATTTATCACTTTTACATTTAGGATTTTAGTATAACTGAATTTAATTCCCATTTCAGGAAACCAGTTAGATGAGAAGATACATGACAACACTTTAATGTACGTTCACATTTGGACATAAAACCTAAATAAATAGAGTGATAATTAACACAAGAATTGAAATTAATTTTTTAAAATGAATTTCAAATATCATAAAGGACATTGCTCACAAAGAAAAGAAACCCATAACACTCTGTTAATAGAAAATTCTATCATGTTATGAACAACCACCTTTACATTGTTTTTATCTAGCCAATTATTCCCCCTTTTGTTTTCTTCTTTTTTCCCTATATAATACAGTTGTGGTTTCCCCTGTGTAAGCAAGGGAAGTGACAAGCTTCCTACCGTTACATCTTACCACTTTTAAAAAATATAATCGTAATTACAAAGGTTAATTTGTTTAGAAAAAACCCTACGAATTCCCGATCATAAGATATCATCAAAAAGGATGGACCATTTCATAACGGCCTTAAAATAATGTTGATCAGTTGATGCAAAGTCCAAAAAACAATCAATTTATTTCCTCTTAGAACCGCTCCTGGTCAAAGTCATGCTCCTCAAAAATAGCGCGCAACTCCACCTTGTCTTGCTCCACTTCCAACTTGAACATATTGTTTGACATCTGACATAGATGGTAGAATGATCCCATGTTGTAGACATGAGATTATTAAGAACATCTTGGTGATCGTCTTTGTCAAAATCAAAATTTGGTTGGAGAACACGCCATGGATTTTTATTCGATGACCCATCAACTACTGGAAGACCCATTCTGATATCCAAAATTAAGAAATGCTCTATTTTTTACAAATTCATTTCCGAGAGCATCTTATAAAGGGATTAGTCACCAACTTGGCATCCATATT
Organism: Thuja plicata; assembly: GCA_018584345.1. NCBI lineage: Eukaryota > Viridiplantae > Streptophyta > Pinopsida > Cupressales > Cupressaceae > Thuja > Thuja plicata. The sequence goes on along the minus strand of MU226363.1, from coordinate 1,315,422 downwards.
AAGTTTTGAAAGAATGTTTCACATAAGATAGCCTGCCTCATTAAATCAAGAATAATAAGTTCTAATGAATTACAACTTATCTCTCGTAATAATTTCCCTCCTTGGTGTCTAATAAAAAATCTTAGTTCAGATTATGTATTGGTGAATGATTCATAACTGTTGATAAGCCTCATTAATATCCTTCATTGTAGATCCAACACCTCTATGATATCTGAATGACAATCCTCCCATCCAATCAATAATGACACATACCACCATTTTGTACCACCCTAGAATCACATGATGCAAGATAGCTAAGAAAACATCGTGGTACCGTAGTCTTCAATTTTCCCCTTTGCGAAATATCGAAGGGTCGCTATTTCGCAAGTCCCTCAACACACTACTTGGGATATAGAAAATTATCACTATTTCGCAAGTCCTGAGTTTGACAACCTATGAAACAATGACAAGAAAAACCTTTGGCTTGTATAATCATTCTTGGTATGTAATATTTATATATTCTTGAAAAAATAAAAAATGGTCCCAATAGTGGCTCTATCTAGTGAATGCATATCCCCTATGAATATGACAAGAACCTAGTTATCTCTGGAGGATGAAGACCATGTTCATTATCCATTGGACAATAGAGTCTAACTTACTCTTATTGTGCACGATGACCCACGACCACCAAAACATGAACCCATTACTTTCCTTTGTCAAAAACCCTATTTTGAGAACACCTCCAGAACATGGCAATACATAACTTATTTAAGATTTTTTGACAAAAAGGCCCATCTTTACAAAAATCTTTGTTTTGAAGAAATCCTTTAACCAGACGATGATAAAATTGGCAAACATCCTGACATCATCATTTCCCAGTATGATCCAAAAATACATTTCCTCTCCATATCTTCTTGAAACCCCATCACTACGCATCTCTCTCCAGGCAAAACTGTTGCATTCGTTTATTCCCTACTTTCTAATGCATTGATTCTGAAATGCATAATCTTTTTCCTGTTCACCATATGCATTCATGTAAGTTGACACATCCTTGGAATTATTGAATGAAATCCTCTTCTCAACCATACAAAATTTTCATCAATTCGCTTATTGTCTTCTATACCCGCAATGCGGCAACTTTCTCTTCATATAGGGGATTTGAATACACTTGAATATCACCCCATCGTATTCCCAGACAAGTATCCCTTTCCTCATCTTCTAATTCTTGATCAAACAAGAGGTTATTAATCATATGAAAATGATTATCTTCAACTTCTTCTTGATCATCATCTATCTCCTCAGTGCAGAAGGAATCCTCTTCTTGATATTCTTGTTCGGATTCAGATGTTTTGTTCATATTCCAATCATACAAAGGCGCACCATGTTCTATTCCATAACTAAAATTTTGGTATGCATAAAAATAGTTAGGGTACCTCATTCTATTGTCCTCTATATTTGAAAAAATTTGGGACCCATATATGTCTCTATATCCTTCACACTTCTGACTATTATTCAAAGGACCATGATTTAAGTAAGAAACTCTTGGTTCAGGTTTAAATTTTCTTACCCTGCCATAGTTTTCAACATTTTAAATATTATCTGCAATTTGAAAAGCTTTGTACAAACTCTTAGGGTATTCTATCCTTATTTTAAAACTCATTTCTTCATCAAATGCACCAAGGTAAACAAATAATGCCCATGCATCATTAGTTTTTATAATTTTAGGAAACTTTTTAATCATTTTGGAAAACCTAAGATTGAGAACTATTTCATTTTCTTGGACACGAGCATGTACATATTCCTTAAGCATGATAGATTCACTTACATTTTCACCAAATTGTTGTATGAAAATTGATTTCAAGAATTCCCATGAATTTATAGAATGTGGGGCCATATCAGACAACCACTCTCTTGCATTTCCTTCAAAGGACTAAACAAATAATCTCATTATAACATCTTCATTTCCTACTTCATAATCTTCCATCAAGTGCTCAAAGTCTATCAAATTTTGTTTTGTTGATTCGATGTCATTTAATTTTTGAAGCTCATTCCTGATATTGTCTGGGATAGAATTTGGGAAACCATAAATTCCATTGAAATTCAATGGTTTATATCTTTCTATCTGGGGATTCATATTTTGAAATAATGAAGCAACATCTCCAGGGGGGACAGTCATATAAGAATACATTTGAAAAAATTGAAATATAGAGTCGCCACCTCTAAAAGAGGAAAATATTAATAATCTTTTGGGTTCACTAATCCAATAAAGTTACCTCCTTTAATCTTTGAACAAGCTACAGAAAATTCCACATTTAGAAAAACTTTGAATCCTTTCCAATGAATTTGTCAACTGTGTTCCCCAACAGAGTTGCCATTTTGTTGGGTCTCAAAATTGTAGTTTGGAAAAGAGCACAAATTCATAACACCGAACACACAATTTTGGCCAATGAACAAGATTAACCCTGAAGGGCTAATTCCTATACTCTTCTAATCTTTTTAGGATCAGGGCGGGTATACCCTAGCTATTTAAGAATCTAATTAAGCCTTACTCCTAATACTTCTCTTCACACCTATCAATCCTAAAAATTCATCATTGAGTAAAATAGAATCTTTCTTTTTACTTGGTGCTAGTTGTCCATGACTTGTCCCATTTTCGTTACATCGGAAGGGTTTTCCTTTTTATCTGAGCATTCATGTACGAATTTATGAGACAACACCATTTTTGTATCATCACCTACTTAATTCTATCGATTCCAATCTATCACTTTTACATTTATGATTTCAGTCTAACTAAATTTAATTCCCATTTTAGGAAACCAGTTAGATGAGAAGATACATGACAACACTTCAATGTACATTCTCATTTGGACATAAAATCTAAATAAATAGAGTGATAATTAGCACAAGAATTGAAATTAATTTTTAAAAATGAATTTCAAATATCATAAGGGACATTTCTCACAAAGAAAAGAAACCCATAACACTCTGATAGCATAAAATTCTATCATGTTATGAACAACCACCTTTACATAGTTTTTATCTAGCCAATTATTCCCCCCCCCCCTTTCTTATTTTTTCCCTATTTATAATACAATTATGGTTCCCCCTATGTAAGAAGGGGAAGCGACAAGCTTCCATCCATTTACATCTCACAGCTTTTCAAAAAATATAATTATAATTACAAAGTCTAATTTTTATAGAAAAAACCCTACGAATTCCTGGACATTACATATCGTCAAAAAGAAAGGATCGTTTCATAACAACCTTCAAAAAATGGTGATTAGTTGATGCGAAATCCAGCAAATAATCAGTTCATTTCTGTTGGAATAATAGAAAGGTGTGTATTGAGAGGGGAGGGGTGAATCAATACCCTTAAAAATATTTCAAATAATTCTTTGTACTCATAAACTATAGTAACTGACTGAGTAGATTGCTTTCACAATACATGTAATGTCATTGCTAAAATGTAAATGCATGTAATAAAAAAATAAAGCATTCATGAAACTCAAGTATACATAACACATATATTTTGGTATTGTAGAAAACCCCTGTTAGAAGGTAAAAACTGCAGTGGGGATGAGACCCACAAAGCTTCACTACTGCAGTAATAAAGTAGCATGTTAGAGCTTACAAAAATTGATCACTTCTGGTGACCTTACCCTATTAGGAGTAACAATAAGATTGATTAGATCTACCTCGTGTGACGATTTCACAACACATTGTATGTGTGCACTCTGTTAAGATATTTAGGCAAAGACGGTTAATTCTACTCTATTAAGAGATTTTGGGGTCTATTACAATTGTTATAGAGTAACAAAATTTGTGATCAGAACAAATATAATTTGAATATTGTGGATAACAAATCCTTTAAGTACAATAAAATTATCACCTTGATGTGACTAATAATACCTTGTGTACTGCACGGTAGCCTTGTCTTTGTTCTAAAAACCGAATGCTTCTCGATCATTGTAAACTATTATCCAACTCAACAAAAAGTTGTTACCTTGATTGATGTGCATGTTACCCAAATTTCCCATCCTGTCTAATTTTGGCTACAAGTGGAGTAAATGTGGCTCCCACAGGGGTATAGCCCAGCTTGTAAGGTTTCTGTCAAGGTTCCTGGTCTTCATCTTGTTCTCTGCATATTTCTAGTCTGGTTTAGCCCTCATTCATGTCTTGTTAAGCCCTAAAAGCAAAAAATCCTTAAAGCCCTAGGCCCTTAGTGGCTTTTCTAATTTTGAGTTACTTTTATACACCACTTAAGTTCCTTTTCTCTATGTTCTTTAATTCATCCATCGAAGGGGCCAAGTTCATTTTCTTAAGTGGGTTTACCTTTTCCTAAAGTTTATTTAAACTTCCTAAGTCTCGTCATACTTTATTTACCCTTGCGGCGATAACTTCTCCTTTCCATTTGACGGTCATTGTGATGCTTTAATCACCAAGATCAAGCTTGAAGATTCATTGAGGCATTATGCTTTGTTGACGCATGTCCATGGTGGGCCATGATCTTAGTGGAATATGATGTCATCTTGTAGGGAGGAATCAATCAGACAGTCATCGCAAAGCCTTTATCACAGATCAAACTAAATATTCTTCAAGGCATTGCGTCATTGTGCCATGTGGATAGTGGGGTCACCTTTCTTTGAGGTCTGCGACTGGTTAAACTGTAGTTAAGTTCCTTTTGATCGTGTGGTCAACGCTTTCCCTCGATGACCAAGATACTCGAGATCTAGTGTTCAAAGCATTACGTCGTGTCGATGTGGGGTAGGTTGTCAAAACCTGGGCCCATCAATGACTATTTAAACTATGATCAAGTTTCAATCAATCCAATGGTATGCTCTTTGCCTTAAAGTAGAGATGATAGATAGTTAGTCATTGAGCCATTGTTCCGTGTCAAAATGTGGCAAGTTGTCAGAACCTGGGCCCATCTGCGGCTTGTTAATCTCTGAGCAAGTTCATTTTGATCATGCAGTGGGCATTATGCCTTAAGACCAAGATGCATGATAGATAACCATTGCGCCATCATGCCACATTTCCATGGCGGGGCCGGTTTGAAGTCATAAAGGTAAAGGTAAAGATCAATCAAGTTCTATTTGATCATGTGGATGACGCTTTGCCTTAAGGTAAAGATGAAAGATAGATAAAGTTTGAGGTATTGTGCTAAGGTGACATATGGCATTGCTGACATCATGGATCCTGGGTTTAAAAGTGGTAAAGATGCCATAAGTTTGTAAATATCTAATGATAGGAATTAAGCCTCAAAGACAATGATGAAGGTTTTTATCCATTGAGTCATTGTGACATTGTGCCATGTGTCCAGATCTGAAGTGAGCGCTAAAGGTAAGATACAGATAAAGCAAGTCATGATAGATCTAATGACGGGTGTTATTCCTTAAAGGCCAAGATGAAGGAAGTTAATGTTCAAGGCATCGTGCCAAGATGGCACATGTCCAGATCTGATCCTGAGCTTGTGGGTGACTTAAAAGAGATCGACGGTTCTATTTTAAAGGTGATAAAGATTCAAACCTGGGTTGTTGATTGGGTATTTGTGCACCACTTGTGACCATTTGTGTTTAAATTCAAATATTCAAATCTTTCTCATAGTTTCATGGTGGTTATGACATGTTCCAAATTGCAGAGAAGGTAGATGGATCAAGCTGATTTGTCTACTTGAATTTATGGCAATGAGAGATATCTTTGAGGCTAATCTGATCGTCTGAGATATTTCCTGAGCATATTAATGGATAGAATTAACTATTTTAGAGTTTCTATATTATTTAATGGATATATATTGTAACCCTAATTCTACCTTGATTTGATTGAATGGATTGACTCCTGAGCCTGTCTACTAAGGGAGGTTGTGTATAAATATTTTAAAGAAGCTTTTGTAGCTAGTTTTTCTGAGCTTATGCAAGACTTCTTGTGGCATTCTCTCTGCCCCCAATTTTTCATGTGTTTGTAATTCATCATTGAGATTTATATTATGCAAAGACTCTTTGTGACATTTTCTCTATCCCTGGGGTTTCTTGTCTGTATTTCTCTTATTGAAGCATAATATAGCTGCTAATATTAGAGAAATCTTTGAGTTCTCAAGCCCTCTTTCTTTTTGCATCTTTGTGTACTACTATGGATGATTGATTTAGATGATCATGTGGATTTTGTTCATCCCCTATCATTTTGTCTCAATTATGTGCCTATTTGTTGGAGTGAATGTTTGTTCGCAGGTCATAGTTTGTGTCTATTCCTTGAATAAGCTATTCTTTGTGAAATATTTTCTTTCCCTGAATAGTCTCTTTTCATCTTAGACCTCTCTATGAAACACTTTTGCAAGCCTATGCAGGGATTTTTGCTTGTCTTGACTTAGAGATTTCATGCTAATGCTTAGTCATTGTGTTATGATTCATTTCACTTTCCATGTATAACCTTTTAGGTTAAGTTTTTATTGTAGTCTTTCAGTTCTCCTTCTATCCCTTTTCCTCCCAAGTTTAATTTCAAGTTTTAAGAGAAAAACAAGTGATTATCCAAGAGGAACCAACCTAGAATCTAGATGTTTCACTTCAGTTAGCAAAGGTCCCACAACCTAGAAGTGATTCCCATGTTATACCAGATCATTAGACTTACGAGTTTAATAGGGTGCAAATTTGGTGTATAACAGTGCCAATACAAACTTTTATGTAACCCCTGGTTTACTCGATAAATATTGTCTCTCGGTGTACCTCGGTGCTCGGTGTATACTTCTTCTCAGTACGTTTGTTGCTCGGTGATCACTGCAGTCGATTATCTCTACACTCGGTTAACTCTGCTGCTCGATGATCATTACTGAATAGTCTTTCTTTGACTTTGTTACCTACTGAAACTTTGAATACTTGAATACTAATGACAACATGCAAACTCATATTGAGTAACAATCTCCCCCTTTGGCATTAGTATCAAAAACTTGTATATGTAGTATACACAGTGACCTTATATATAGTGAATCCCCCTTTGTACATGCTCTCGGTATGCATAGATATATTATACATTTATTTCCCCCTTTTTTGAAATTAATGACAAAAATAACTTACAACTTGTCAAAAATTTTGGGATGGGTCTTCTGGAGATTTTCCATTAGTTTCTCCCATTCCTCTTTTAAGTGCTCAGGTGTCAAATATCCTAAATTCAGTTGAGTGTGCATATCATATATGCTCTTTGTAACTGATATTTCTGGGATGGAAATCAAATATTTTGCCTATGTTACATGCTTTTGCATCAATGCTAAATGCGGTAGTAACATAGCTTGTAGCTCAGTTACCTGATCTCTTATCTTGTTCTCTTCCTTCTTCAAGTCAAATCTCAATCTTTGTGTTTATATAACCTCAGAGTAATGCATTTGAAATGCATGTTGCTCGGTTGTAAGACTATTTGCACTATCTTTTAGATCATCATCTAATTTCTTCATCTTTTCACGAAGCTCGGTAGTGAAGTGATCTAGTGTGCATAATTTCTGTAGAATTGTAAGTGCTTGAGTAATTATAGTTTCTAATATTGTTACAAATTTTGAGAGTGTTACCTTATTAACTACCACTTCTTGGCTGATCTTTTCAGTAATCTTGTACTGAATCTTCTTTTCTTCTCTTTCTTTTATCTTCTGCTTGGCATCAATATCTGATCCATTTATGGCTTCTGTGAGCAGTGCAATTTGATCAATAATTGGGGTAGATTCATGTATGTTCACATCAGGAACAACTTGTTGTAAGATCTCCTTTGCTTCTTCTAACACCTGTGTATTCTTGTGTTCTAATCTCAACTTGTCTTGAGCTACTTTTTGGGTGCATAGTTCTCCATATTTTCTAAGTGTTTCTAGATGAAGTGTCCTCGGATCACATTTAGGGATGTCAATGATTTCATTAAGTGTGACTAGATCCTTGCTCCCTTTCTTCTTTTGCTTGTTCTTCCCTTGTATACTTGAAGTAGGAGATAGTGTTAGAGATAATTGAGCCTTGTGCTCAATATCTGGCTTTGGTGACTCAGTGGATGTGGTGACTTGTGTAGGGGGGATCGGTAACTAACCCGGTGTTAGTGGTAGAAGTATCTACCATTGTCTCTATATTACCTTCACCCTTATTTGTCTCTTCAGTGGTTTCATTTAGTGCATCACCTTGTGTAGTCGCTCCACTATGCTGAGTTTCCTTACCAGTTGCATCACCCCTATCTTCGTGTGTATCTGTTACCTGCTTGGGTGTAACCTTTGATGCTTCAGTTTCAAATTCAATAGCATGTACCCATATAGGAAGATTACCTGGTACCATTTCTCAGGTGATGTTAGTTTCATCTTTTGCTTCTAGGGTCTCGGTCTTAGTAGCTATGTTTATCACTTCATCTTCCTTTTCTTTGTCATCAAGATCACCTTCGGTTATGTCATCTATTGTGATCTATGCATGTCCAAGATTAGTCAAAAGCTCAGGAATATCATCCAATATATTGTCAATAGTTTCATCTTCAACATTTGTTATTTCAATGCTTGGTCAATGTCCCTCGGTATCGACTGTGGATGCAATGTCCTATGTTTTCTTGGTTAGACACAATAGATTTTTCCAAATCATAGTACTCTCTTCATCAACTTCTTTCAATTTCCCTTGAATTATATTGAGTGCTCTTGATATCTTTGGAAATTGCTTTGCATACTATTGCATTATGTCATCAACGTGTTCAACTATGTAATTAGCCTTAAGTACACTGAGTTTTGCCTCTCTCATCTGTTTCTTTGTTGTAAGTGCATAAGTCCATCTAGATGATACTTTGTCATATAGTTATTGTGGTATGTATGTAGAAAAATCTAAAGGAACTTTTCTAAAAGTAATCATCATACCTATAATAGCTTCTTCCAATTTATCATGATTCTCGATAGTCAAGTTTGCATAAGTGTGTATCTTCGGATGTCCTAACCTTCTGGTTGACCTTATTGCTTCCACTATTTCATCAATAGTATGTGGTACCTTATTCTTCACAACCTTGAATTGATCAATGTTATCATAAAAATGATCCTTATCATCTTTAAATCTCACATAACATTTCCTTCTTTGTTTCGGTGCTTAGGACTCGATGGTAGCCTTAGACTTCTTGTGTGATAAGTGATGCAGAGTGGGCAGGTAGGAGTCCTAAAAGGACTAGTCGGTCTTTCAAATCTTCAAAATGCCAAGGTTAACCAACCAAGTAAAGTGTCCCCAAAAGGAAAATTTCCTCTACACTTATCACAAGTGTAGAAATGAATTGTATTTAGGTTATCACAACCCATTCCAAGAAGAGCAACCTAATCACTAGGTTCTATCAAGTCTCCAACACCAACTCCCAATAGTTGGTTACTAAGCACTTACACCAATTTGAAACCAACTCCCCATGAAGTGACTCCAAGGACCAGGGGTGACCTATTTCTCAAGGATTTGGTCTATTTAGGTCCCTACGACAAGGATCCAATGATCCTACTCACCATGCACACAAATTTGGGCATGCTTGCTATGATAGACTCCTTCTAGGCTTGTAGCCTTTTCAAAAGGAAATTTGGACTTAGTATAAAAGAACTCCACATAACCCTCCAAAATAATCAGAGATATAGATACCATTTATGGCCAAAGGGATTATACCAAAGCACCAATGCTTGGAAGTGAAAGGAAAACAGAAAGACACATTGTTTTGTCTAAGAAAATAGGGCAAATTAGGCCTCCAAATACACTACAGGTACCCCTTTTGTACAAAAAGGACCCAATCCAATACTTGGATCATGTGAGGGTATGCATAAGGACTTATCAGTCTCATATTTAGACCTTGATGAATCTTCAATAGCAAGTTGTGTGGACTATACTCAATCGCTTGATTGGTGCACACATGGTCTTGTACACCTAGGGCGTCAATTTAAAACCATCTCCCTGCACATTTCCAAACCAAACCTGTATAATATTAAAGGGTGTGGTTAATACATGAATTCAACCAAGGGGTATTATATTCCCATGGTGGAATCGAGAAATACATGAACAATTATTTACTGAAACCCTAGGTTAGGCCTAAAAACCAGGAAGCAGGAGCAAAAATGCTATAACTTTCAATGTAAAGTGAGTTAGGGAATGAAACCAAATTAAAATGAGAGATACTTCCTAGGGATATCTTAAAATGTTATGCTTTCACATCCAACCTTCCGTACCTATCTGTACCAATTCACTGTTTGTCAAATTTGCAAGAAAATGGTTTATTTTTATTAATTTTGAATGTCAAATTACAAAAGATGATCCTACCATCTTCCTATAAGGGCTTATGTAGGAATTCCCAATGTTTAAATCCACTTTTTAAACCAAATATCCATTTGGAAATGGATTTTATAACATTTGACAAAAGTTGCTAATGTTGCTTAAAAGTTGCTTGACAACTTTTTAGCAATTTTGCAATATTTTGCAAATTTTCAATCTAAGTAACCAAACATGGTCTAAACCTATGATTTATGATCCTACATGGATCTAGACATAAAAAACATGAAAATATGAGAAAATAACCTATCCTTAAGGTTCAGGACACTATTTTACCAATAGTTGACCAAGGGCTTATAAGTGTCAATCTTGGGACTAGGTCTTACAAAGGATGTCCAATAAGAAACCTTTATTTCTAACATGAACCTAAGACTGTAGACCTTATGGAAAGACTTATTTTCAATTAGTGTCAAAACACTTATTCATTCAGTGTTTCCTGAGTATACAGTGTCACCTGAGTGCTCAGCATCGCCCGAGTGTTCAGCATCGCCCGAGTGTTCAGTATCGCCCGAGTGACAATTTATCACCCAAGTAGTCTTTTGGACCCGAGTGACAGTTTGAAGCCGACTTTGCATATATTGTTAAATATAATTGTTTTTATTGCAAGTTGACTTACATATTTATTTTTTTGATAAATATATATATGTAAGATAGTTTGTTTTATCCAATATATGATGAATAATATGCACATTATATGAAATATGATTATGTATGCATAAGGCATGTGAATGGAAGTTTGAGTTAAGTGCAGAAGTGTTCAGAACAACAAAGTCTTATCTATCACATTCAAGTGATCAGTTATATTCAAAGGATCTTATTCATAAATCACAGTTACACAGAGCATATCATCAACTGGTTCATTCTCATAGGTGGATCAAAAAAATACTTTAACAAGGTGGACCTAATAGTCCTTTCTTTAAATCTCTTAACCGAGTTACATTACTTATTGTATTGTACAAAATCCTTTAACAAGGTGGACCTAATAGTCCTTTCTATGCTCCTAACAGGGCAGACCATTAGAAGTGGTCATTGTAAGCTCTAACAGGCTAAATTTATACTGCAGTACTAAATCTTGTGGGTATCATCCCCACCCCAATTTTACTTTCTTTTGGAAGGTTTCGGGGTAACCAAATATTGTGTTATGTGTTCTGTATGATTCTTTACTTTCAAGTTATATGCTTGCAAACAAATAAGTTAATCTAATTGTGGATTAAAGGGATTAAGTTTTATTGGTTCCTGATTCACCCCCCCCCCTCTCAGTCATTGGGCACATCATATAATTCCAACAATTGGTATCAAAGCAGTGGTTCTCTTATCAGAAGTTTAACAGCTTGAGAAAAGATCAGAGGATATGGAAACATACAGACTGGAGAAATCCATTGAGAATGAAAAGATAGATCTTAAAGTGGCCATGGATCAGATCATAAAACTTAAGGGGTGACTCTCTCTTTCCCTAAAGAGAAGAAAATAATTAGTAGTGCAAATAAATGACAAGAACTATATAGAAGAAAGAATTGAATAATTTTGCAAAGATAGAAGCTTAGAAGAAGCTGATGCAGCCATTGAAGACTTTCTTGCAAAGAATCTCAATTTACATGAAGAAGTCACAAAATTGAAAAGAGAACAGGAAGTTCACTCTATTAAAATGTGTGAAGTCATGGAACTAAAGAACAAAGTGGAAGATGATAGAAATATAGCACAAGAAGATAAAAGACTGTTGAGTACAAGATTAGAAGAAAAAGAAAAATAAATCCAACACTTATCAGTTCAACAAGCTGATTTGGTAAGTCAACTCAACAATGCAACACAAGAAGTTGTCAATCTAAGGACAGAAAATGAAAGACTACAAAATGATCTCAATACTGAAAAGAAAACAAATGAAAGTATAATGAATTCATAAACTAGCATGGATCAGGCAACAGAACTCAGACATCATGGACAGACTAGATTAAGATATACTAAACAAGGTGAATCCTCATAGCAAGGAGCTCAAAGGAACAACAAACCTAAATGTAATTATTGTGGCAAGACAGTGCATACATCAAATATATGTTGGAGCAATGGAAAGTCAAAATTTAATGGTAAATACTACAAGTGCAACAAACATGGACATAGAGCAAGTGAATGCAAAGAGAAAACTAAGTTTGAAGGGAAATGCTACAAATGCAACAAACAAGGTCATAAATCTTCCAAGTGCAGAACTAAGAATTGGAATCCTGCTGAACAATTAGCCAAGGCAATTTTTGGTTGGGATTACAACACTTGGTACATATGTTGTCACTGTGGTGAATATGGACACATTGGTGCAAATTGTATGAAGACTCACTTCAGAAAAAGAGATCCTACTAAGAGATGCTATGTGTGTAAACAACTTGGTCATCTGAGAAAGAACTATACGAACAAAGAAAACGTTGATACTGGTTTTGAGAATGGTAAAGCCAAAGTCTCAAAAATCAAAACTCGGATGAGCAAGCAATGGGTAAGGAAATCCTCAGATAATTCAAATCAAAGAAATGAAGGATCTAATGACACCCTAAATAGTGAGATGGGTGGATCTATTATTACACAATAGGAAAGTAAGGAGATGACTGGAACTGTGCAATACAAGCCATCCTACATCAGTTCTAGATAAGAAATACAGTCCATATCCACATATTGATGCATGAGGAAATATTGTAGTTTATCCTGAGTCAGAAAGTTAGTTACACCCGAGTCACTCTAGCTCTCCCGAGCTTAGTCGGGTACTATTGATAACTGGAAAGTTAGTTTCACCCGAGCTTCCGAGTGAATCTTGGAGAAACACCTGAATCACACCAACTATTATGTATGGAACATTTAATGAAATACTCTAATGGTTGAAAATATCTTATATATGAAGGATTGTAAAAAGTATTATTTACAAATCTTTCAGTTTACAAGTCAATTCAGAGACCTTAGCAATTCAGTGCGAATTAGTGATTGAAAGTGGAGTTTGATTATTTTGTCTGAGAAATATGGCATCTACTTCTAGCAGCAAGGTCAAGAAAGGTTCGGAGATGCTAGTAAGGAATGAAATTTTTGATCCTCCCATGTTCAAACTTCATCTGGTAGTTGCAGAAGAGATAGACCCGATGGGAGATCATTCCCTAATTCCTCCAAGAGTATTACTGGTTAATGATATTTGCACCTTCTATCACTACAACATATAGGAGCTTGCAACCAATGAGATGAATCAAACATATGAGAATTTATGTACCGACAGGAAACTGAAGCCCGAGCACAAGCACCTCTAAACCAAGGGTTTAACACGTATCATGCATATGCCGAGGGACTTCAAAAAAAAATGGATGAGATATTTTATTTTTCATGTTCACGACATGCAACTATGGTTGGATCATCCTGTGAAGATCACTAAGCAGATAATTCACCGTGTCACCGGGTTCCCTATGCTAGACAAGCCAAAAGCTACCAAAACCCTAAAAATGGATGAACTAGTTGAGTTAACTCTTGCCGAGTGGGACAGAAGAGGCATGAGACTCAATGGAGTAACAGATATGGAGATGAAATTTGGCATTCATGTGATAGCCCACAAGATATATAGCTCAAGCAGACCCAACAGTGTTGCATGTGAAGCTGTTGACCTAGCTTACAAAGTAGGCAAGAAGAATCTGGTATTCAACCTAGCAAAATTGCAACTCACTCACTTGAGAAAGAATATGGAGAGCATCTGAGTATCAAAAACCAATTCATGTAAGTTTGGTTCTCTTCTAATCTGCATACTATTTTATGTTGAGAATTTATTTCCCTCCAAAGGAACAGTAGCATGGAAGAAGGATAGACCAATCATCCATAAAATTAATTAATTCATAGCTGAGATGGGAGATAATTTTGGTAGCATTATGGATAGATAATTTGAAAGTTTCAATCAGAAGATGTAGAGTAGATATAGAATTCCCAAAAAACTAGTTGAGAAGTACAAAGATGAAATTTATTTTCTAGTTGATTGTGATCATGTGTATATACAAGCAGTGAAGCCTAGGGTTTCATGGGTACAACCCCTGCCATATGAAGTTAATAATGATGACACTAAAGATATCATAGAGGCTCTTGTGAATGAACCTGTCAATCCAAAGGCACCCTAATTTGGAACCTATGAGGAAGCAAAGAGAAGGATATATTTGGAAATTGAGATTCCTAAGATATTGAAGAGAGGAAGAAAGAGACTTGATACATTAAAGAAGAAGTATGGAAAGACCTCCGACTCTCCTACAATCTTTGGGAGTAAAGAGGACACAACTAAAATAGAGGATGCAAATAAGATAGAGGAAATTGAATCTGACAAGGAAGAAACTGATGTTAATCCTCCATAGAAGAAGAGGAAGACAACACCTAGATAGAAAAAGGAAAAAGGCACTACTCCTTTTCTCACCCTGAGAATATCAAGGAGAAAACATATACTAAATGATGAAGAAGATACTGTGGTCTTCAGTAAACCCACACCCACACTTGATCAGAAGATTAAAGACCTTAAAGAAGGAAGAGCCATGAGTTCTTTGTAGTCACTGAAGTATGCTTCTAGGACATAAGAAGAAAATAAGAAAATAGAGCAAGCAGTGGTGGAGAAGATGGAAAAGTGGAAATATGACCCTTCTAAGTTGAAGAGTTATATGATTGAAGAATTATTTAAGGTAGTATCTATTCCCTAGGAGAATGAAGTACAAATTGAAAGAGATATAAGGGAAGAGACATTGAAGCAGGTCATGCCTGCAATGAAAGGCAAAGAAGTGAAAGAGGCCTTGAGAAAATATGAGAATAATCATACCCCCAGATTCAGAGCATTCCAAATATTGAACAAGAATATAGAAGTAGCTCAGCATGCCACATTAGTGTGGAAATCAATATTTGAGATAATAGAAAGCAATGTGAAGGAAGAAGTACCCAGTACAAACCCTCCAACACAAGGAAATGATGATACTCTACCTGAGGTACAGACTATTGAAGAGTCCAACGCAGAGTAGATTGCAGTTGAGGTAATGGCATCACTACCCCAATCTCCTATACACAGTATAGTAACTCCAAGCAAAGACAAGGTTGAAGAATCTACATCTGAACAAACTAAGACTGAGCAACAGGCTCCTCTTACTACTGAGACATGCACACCTGAGTCATAGAAATGCAAGGTAGAAATTTCTACTATTGATTCATTAGTAAATGTTGATCCAACAATTGGTATTGTAAAGATCAATGACCTAATTGGATTGAATACTAAAGCAAAGGATGAGGTAGATAAAGGTAAGGAAATTGTTCCTTCACCGAGTCCTAAGTCAAAGGTAGCAATAACTGATGAGATAGATCTAGATAAAGAGATTTTGAATCCTAATTGGGATCTATCCAACCTATCTGTAGAACAAATCGATATTTTGGAAGAACTGTGGAAGAAAAGAGCCTCACAACAAAAACTCAGAAAGGAAAGACAAAGGAACAAAGTACTTGAAGATGTTAAAGGCATATTTGTAGATGCATTACAGATTGAAGTCAATGAGAGTGACTCAATGATGGACCAACTTGTTGACATTGTCCACAAGTTCAACACAAATATGAATGGTCAGGAGAAGTTACTTGAGAAGGTAGAGAAGAAATTTGAGAACAAGGTTCTAGAGAACATTGCAAAGAAGATTGTAATTGACCAGGTGTAGCTTACACAGATTATCAACACTCTAGAAACCACTGTGAAAAATGTGGTAGAATTATTTGTAAAGTTGAGTGACTCCTCTAACTTTACTATGGAAATCAAGAACAAGATAGTAAAGATCGATGCAGACATGAAGGAAAGTGCAAGGTAGTTAGCACTTGACCCGAGCACCAGTTCTACTCACTTTATGAAAATAAAGTATCTTACTGATTTGCAGGCTAAAGTGTTGAGAGAAGAAGCAAGAATCAGAGAATCTCTTACAACAATCCAAATCCAACTTCTACCACATATGGATGGAATGCAGAAATGCATAACACATGCTAAAACTCTCATTCATGAAAACAACTTCTCAGTTGCCGAGCTAATGATAGAGCTATCTGCTAAAATAAAAGTTGAATTGCACGTCTTGAAGGTGCTACAGGACAATTGGGACAACACTCTATCTCAAATTTTGAAGGTACATAGTGATTTTCTATCCTACTTCAGGATAACCATGTAGATGACTTCTTCTTTTTTTGGCATTCTTGTCAAAAACAAGGGGGAAATATCATTGTATAAGAGGGAAATGTTATTGTAAATATCACATGTACAGTGAATAGTGTAGAAGATATATGTTACAATAATAATTTTGAAAAATACAAAAATAGAGTCAGTTGGACCTGAACAGTAGAGCAAGTGTCAAAACCCAAGCAATCAGTAAGGAGGAGTTTTGACATATCAAATACAAAGTTTAATGATAAGTGTTATTGTCACTAATGCCAAAGGGGGAGATTGTAGACCTTATGGCAAGACATATTGTCAATTAGTGTCAAAACACTTAGTCATTCAATGTTTCCCGAGTATATAGTGTCACCTAAGTATTCAACATCACCCAAGTGTTCAGCATCACCTGAGTGTTCAGTATCGCCCGATTGATAGTTTATCACCCGAGTAGTCTTTTGGACCCAAGTGACATTTTGAAGCCAATTTTGTATATATTGTTAAATATAAATTTGTTTATTGCAAGCCAACTTACAGAGTTATTTATTGGATAAACATATATATGTAAGATAGTTTGTTTTATCCAATATAGGATGAAGAATATGTACAATATATGAAATATGATTATGTATGCATAAGGCATGCGAATGATAGTTTGAGTTAAGTGCAGAAGTGTTCAGAACAACATAGTCTTATCTATCACATTCAAGTGATTAGTTATATTCAAAGGATCTTATTCATCAATCACATTTGCATAGATAAGATCATCAACTACTTCATTCTGACAGGTGGATTAGCAAAATCCTTTAACAAGGTGGACCTAATAGTCCTTTCTTTAAATCTCTTAACCAAGTTACATTACTTATTGTATTGTACAAAATCCTTTAACAAGGTGGACCTAACAGTCCTTTCTATGTTCCTAACAGGGCAGACCATTAGAAGTGGTCATTGTAAGCTCTAACAGGCTAAATTTATACTGTAGTACTAAATCTTGTGGGTATCATCCCCACCCTAGTTTTACTTTCTTTTGGAAGGTTTCTGGGTAACCAAATAT
>MU226363.1:1280871-1297914 GCA_018584345.1 Thuja plicata | reverse complement strand
TTCCCCCCCCCCCCCCCCCCCCTCTCTCAGTCACTGGGCACATCATATAATTCCAACAAAGACTACTAGGACCTTCAATAAATCCTTAAGTGCCAACCAGAACATTTAGTTTATCTAGGGTGCTCTTGCACCATACTCCCCATGAGGCTTTCAACTCAAGTTCCCACTTTGGGTTAAGTGATTAATAGTGATGCCATGCTATATTATTTGTTCCTTTGTCATCCAAGTAGCATCGATGTTAGGGAGTCATTTCCACTTTACTAGATACTGCATATACTTTTGATTCCTTGTTTGCTTCAGTACTTTGGAGTCAAGAATTATTTCCAACTCCACTGGTTTTCTTTGTGGAAGATTTGTGATATAGTTCCCATCCTCCTCATTTTGTGGATCTTGTACATTGGTCACATCTGAAACACATTTGTAAGGGGTGAGACCTGAAACATTAAATATAGGAGAGATTGATAGTGTAGGAGGAAGAGATATGTCATAAGCATTTTCACCCATCTTGTTGAGAATGGTGCATGGCCCAACTTCTTCATATGTAACTTTGAATATTTTCCCTTGGGTAGTTGCTCCTTTCTTAGGTAAGCCCATACTTTATCTCCAATTTGGAAGTGGATTTCTCTTCTTTTCTTATCTGCTTGTGCTTTGTATTTCATGGTGGATTTTTACAATGTTTCTTTCACTCATGCCTGCACTTTAGTGATCAGTTTTGCCAATTCTTCAGCTTGTGCACTAACTCTGAAATCAGAAGGTAATTCCACCAAATATAATGGACCTTTTGGGTGAAGTCCATAAACAATTTGAAAAGGTGTTTTTCCAGTAGATCTGTTCATTGAATGCAAACTCTGCTTGAGGTAAGATCATGTCCCAACTTTGGGAATGTTGTTTAGTAAGACATCTTAGGAGGTTTCCAAGTGACCTATTGACCACTTTAGTTTGTCCATCAGTTTGTGGGTGATAAGCAGAGCTATAGGTCAAATTTCTGTCGAGATTTTTGAAAAGAGTCCTCCAAAAATGTCCTTGGAATTTAACATCCCTGTCTGAAACTATTGTTTGAGGTAAGCCATGAATTATGACTACTTCCTTGAAGAAGAGATGTGCTATGTGAGATGCATCGTTTGTGCTTTTATAGGGAACAAAGTGGACCATCTTGATAAATCTATCCACTATGACAAACAAATTATCAAAACCTTATTTGGTTCTAGGCAAACCCATCACAAAATCCATTGAAATTGATTCCCATGGTCTAGTGGGAATTGGTAGAGGTTGGTATAGTCCTTGGTTAGTAGCACACCTTTGGCTTGCTGACAAATGGTACAAGTTTCTATGAAATTTTTTACTTCATTTCCCATTTTTGGCCAAAAGTAACTCCTTTTTACTAGGTCTATTGTTTTGTCTATTCCAAAGTGACCTCCCAAGCCACCACAATGTTTTTCTTTTATGATATTTATTCTCATGGAACATCTAGGTATGCATAGTTGAGAACCTTTGAACAAGAGTCCATGCTGAATTAGAAAATTAGAAAAATTAGTATGATATTTACCTATCATCTTGGTGCAAACCTCAAAAATTTCTCCAAAATCTGGATCATTTACATACAATGTTGTAGTGAGTCAATCCCCACACTCTGAAGTTTTACTTCTTCAACCAAACCTACCCTTTTGCTTATGGCATCAACCACTTTGTTTGCTACCCCCTTTTTGTGCTTAATGTTGAATGTATATGCCTACAATTGTTCCATCCATTTGATGTGTTTGACTCCAAGTTTTTCCTGAGTATTTAAGAAGCTCAATGCATGGTTGTCAGTATAAACAATAAAATCTTTTGGAAGTAAGTAATGCATCCATTTTTTTATTGCTTGCACCATTGCATAGAGTTCTAAATCATATGTAGAGTACCTTTTCTTGGCATCATTTATCTTTTCAGAAAAGAATGCTATAGCCTTACCTTCTTGACTCAAGACTGCACCAATTGCCAAGTTACTTGCATTAGTTTCAACAGTGAATACCTTATTGAAGTCAGGAAGCACTAGGATTGGATATTGAGACACTTTGTTCTTTAGGTATTGGAATGCATCTGCAACCTCTTTAGTCCATATAAATCTGGTCTTTGTACCACCCTTGATAGTGTCAACATGGGAGCACATACATGAATAAAGTTCTTAATAAATTTTCTATAGAAAGTTGCAAGACCATGAAAACTTCTAACATCACCTTGGTTCTTTGGTGGAGGCCAGTTGACAATTACTTCAACCTTTTCAGGGTCCATTTTGAGGGTGCCTTGTGAGATGAAAAACCCTAGGAACACAAGTTCCTTCTTCATAAACATACACTTCTCCAAGTTAATCACTAGCTTGTGCTGATGAAGTCTCCTCAAAACCTGTTCAACATGGTCAAGATGCTCTTCCCTGCTATGACTGAAGATTAGAATATCATCAAGATATATAAAAAAAAATCTGCTAATAAAATCAATAAATATTTCATTCATGAGTCTCATGAATTTACTTGGGGCATTACTCAACCCAAATGGCATCACCAACCACTAAAAAAGGCCTTCAATTGTTTTAAAAGTTGTTTTCAATTCATCTCCTGACTTTATCCTTATTTGGTGGTATCCTAATTTCAAATCAATTTTTGTTAAGTAACATGCATTACCCAATAGATCAAGAAAATCCTCCATTCTTCAGATAGGGAACCTATATCTTATAGTAATTTTGTTGATGGCTCTACTATCTATACATAATTTCCATTTACCATCCTTTTTACGTGCAAGGACAGATGGGACTGCACATGGGCTAAGACTTGTTTTAATTAAGCCTTTTCCTAACAGTTCATTGACATGTTTTCCAATCTCTACATTCTAAGCAAGTGTCATCTTATATGGATCCTTATTAGGTAAGGAAGAACTAGGTATTAGGTCTATTTGATGACTGATTTCTCTTAAGGGAGGGAGGCTTGTGGGCAAGTCACTAGCAGTGACATCACTATATTTGGTTAACAGTAGTTGAGGTATGGGATCCTTATCATCAGATCTTATGACATCCTTGGGTTTAGAGATTAGTATGAAACCTTCAATCTCAAGTTCCTTCAATACTTGCAACATTTTCTTTTCCCCTATGGTGATTACAATAGGTTCTTTCTCTATTTTAGCATCAGGTACAGGCTTCATGGTAAATATTACCCCATTCTTGGTGATGGAGTAGGTGTTCTTCCTACAATGATGTGTGGCATCCACATCATATTGCTAAGGTCCGCCTAGTAAGATATGGGAAGTATCAATTTCCACTACATCACATAGTACTTTATCTTTGAAATCTGCTATAGAAAATTCTACCCATGCTTGTTCAGTTACTAGAGTTTTTTTACATTTAGTTAGCCAAGAGACATGGTAGGGAAAGGGGTGTGGCTTCTTAGGTAGGTTTAGTTTTTGGACCATTTCAAGAGACACCAAATTTTTAGTTGAACCTAAATCAATAAGGAGATTACATACCTTGCCATGACACTTGATCTTTGTCCTGAAGAGGCTCTTCCTTTGAGGTGGTTCATGGGTTTGTGGTAATTTTAGGAAAGCTTGCCTCATCATCAAACATGCTCCTTCCTCTAGTTCTAAATCCCTTGGATTAGTTTTGTCCTCTTGCTTGTCTTCTTTAATGAGTTGTGTCCTCCTTTCTTCATGATTGTTGTTATTTATTTTCTCCAGGCATCTCCATGCATGGTGTACTAGTTGGTCGCAATAATAACATTTCAAAGGTCCATTTCCCCTTCCTCTTCCCCTATTGAAGGGTCTCCTTCTCCTAAATTTCCCTCTGAATTTTGATTTTCCATGTTCCTTGTCTCCTTGGCCTTAGTCAGGGGTCTTGCTGCTGCTACTGTATTGTCCTCTATTCCAAGAGGCATCCCTTCCTCTGAAACTCTTTGCACCATCATTTCTCTTTCCCTTGCCTAAGTCTTGCTTTCTTTTCCATTTCTCCTCTACCTTGATTGCCATCTAATAACATTTGTTTATTGATGTAGGGATATGTAGGCTTAGTTCTTCTTGAATGGACACCTTGAGACTATTCATGTATCTTGCTAGTTTTTCTTCCTCATTCTCTATTGCATTAGTCTTAATGCATAGTTTTAGGAACTCCTCAATATATGAGCCTACATCCATGTTTTTTTGTTTTAGGTTTTTCTTCCTTCTATGGAGTTGTATCCCATAATCTTCAAGTACACATGTCTCCTTTATCAATGCTATCATCTTGTTCCATGAAGTGATCATGCTTCTACCATTCTTCACCCTCTCTATTTGGATGAAATTCCACCAAGTTAGGGATTCTCCCTTCAACTTGGATTTTTCCATCTTTACTCTTTGCTTCTCAGGAATGTCTTCACATTCAAAGAAGCTTGTCAAGGCCTCAATCCAATCTAAGGCAAAGTATGCATTCATCTTCCAATTGAAAGTTGGTAAATCCAACTTCTCTTCCATGGTTCTTCTCCCCATGGTCTTTAGGGCATCTAAGAGGGGCCTCTGGTCTGCAAGAATGTTCTCATCTTGATCAGGAGTGTAATCTTCCTCTTCACTCCCTTCCTCGCCACCAGACATGTCTTCTCTTCCCCTCTCTACCTTGTTCTCAAGTTCTTGAAGCCTCTTGGTCAGGGTCGCATTTGTTGCCTTTGTTCTCTCATGATCCTTGCAAGTTCCATGTTTGTAACCAATGTAGGGATTTCTTCATCCTCAGTAGTAGACATGGCTCTGATATCACTTGATGCAGAGTGGGAAGACAAGAGTCCCAAAAGGACTTGTTGGTCCTTCAAATCCTCAAAATGCCAAGGTTAAACAACCAAGGAAAGTGTCCCCAAAAGGCAAAGTGCCTCTACACTTATCACAAGTGTAGAAATGACTTGTATTTAGGTTATCACAACCTATTCCAAGTAGGGAAACCTAATTAGTAGGTTCTATCAAGTCTCCAACACCAACTCCCAATAGTTGGTTACTAAGCACTTACACCAATTTGACACCAACTCCCCATGAAGTGACTCCAAGGACCAGGGGTGGCCTATTGCTCAAGTATTTGGTCTATTTAGGTCCCTACGATAAGGATCCAATGATCCTACTCACCATGCACACCAATTTGGGCATGGTTGCTATGATAGGCTCCGTCTAGGCTTGTAGCCTTTTCAAAAGGAAATTTGGACTTAGTATAAAAGAATTCCACATAACCATCCAAAAAAATTAGAGATCCAGATACCCTTTATGGCCTAAGGGATTATACCAAAGCACCAATTCTTGGAAGTGAAAGGAAAATAGAAAGACACATTGTTTTGTCTAAGCAAATAGGGCTAATTAGGCCGCCAAATACACTATAGGTTCCCCTTTCGTACAACAAGGAACTAATCCAACACTTGGATCATGTGAGGGTATGTATAAGGACTTATCAATCTCATATTCAAACCTTGACGAATCTCCAATAGAAAGTTATGTGGACTGTACTCAATTGCTTGATTGGTGCACACATGGTCTTGTACACCTAGGGCATCAATTTAAAACCATCTCCCTACACATTGCCAGACCAAACCTGCATAATATTAAAGGACATGGTTAATACATGAATTCCACCAAGGGGCATTAGATTACCATGGTGGAATCAAGAAATATGAACAATTGTTTACTAAAACCCTAGGTTAGGCCTAAAAACCAGGAAGTGTATATGCTAAATTTGGCCTTGTTATTCAACCATACACTTCAACATAGTCCTTGTTCATTAGCCACATACAGAAGTGAATATGAGTTATTCATCCTGCATGCCTGTATGATTCGATATGTTTCCTTCTATCGTAGATGTGGGTTTTGAATAGCTCTCAGAACGAGAATCTCACAATCTAGACTAGTCTAAGAATGAAGGATTTTTCTCCATTAATGCAATGCAAGATTAATCTAAGAACATGAAAGATGCAAGATTAATCTAAAAATTCAAATGAGATTAAACTAAGACACGATTACAATGCAATTAACCTAAGAAATTGATATTAATCTATTGCAAATGAGAGTTTTAACTAGAAATGAGATTATGGACTAAATGTAGCAGCAATTTGTTATTCTAACAATGCATAAAAAAGACTGGGACTTTGAATGAGAAATGGGAGCTCTTTTATAGACTGAGAGTCTGCTCAGAATAGAAAGTTTCCCTTTTTGAATTAAAATAGATAAAAAAAGCTAGTTCAGATTAGCAAGTTTTCTTTAAAAGAAAACAATGAACTGTTTTCTCTTTGTTTTTAACTGTTTTCTTTTTTTTATGTTAACTGTTTTCTTTCTCTTTAAAGCACAGTTAATTCAAAGTTTCTATTTCTGAACATGAGAGAAGATTTTTTGGGAGAATATTTAATTAAATAAATAGAATATGACCTCATAAATGTGTTTTTCTCAATTATTTGAATAATTAAATTCAATTTTTGAAATGAGGATATTTATTTAATAATTAAATATTATTTAATTCCTTTTTATGTATTTTAGTTAAAAGGGGTGAATTTAATTTAATTAAAGTGCTATGACTTTATAATAAAATTAATTTGATCATTAGGTTTATTTAATCAATTATGATTGATATTTAGGAATTAAATATAATGTATGATTAACGCAGATTTAGGGTTTTCTGCATTTGACACTTAGGTCGAGTAGAGTCAGTCAAAACTCAGAATTGCCTAGTAAAATAGGACTTTGATGATTCAGAAGAATGAAAAATGCAACAAAATTGGTTAGGGTTGCAAGATGCCAATTTTGGGGTGTTACATTTTGCCCCTCTTTGAATTGATGTGTGAGCAATGCACTGATTCAAAGAATAGTCTGATGCCTGAAGTATGGAAGAATAGATTTCAAAAATTGATGATGCAAAGATCGATTGCTAAAGATTTCAGAGCCATCTCTAGGACAAAGCTTAACTCTCCGAAGTCTAGGTTAGATTTCCAAGATGTCGGTCAAGTAGAGTTTTTGAGGGTCATCTTCAGAATGAAGCTTGATCCTCAGGGATCCAAGTTAGATTTCCCTAATTCCTAATAGATTAGGATTTTGAGAATCATCTCTAGAATGAAGCTTGATCCTCAGGGATCTGGGTTAGATTGCCCCGATACCTAATAGATTAAGATTTCGAGAATCATCTCCAGAATGAAGCTTGATACTTAGAGATCTAGGTTACATTTCCCTGATACCTAATAGATTAAGATTTCGAGAATCATCTCCAGAACGAAGCTTGATCCTCAGGGATCAAGATTAGATTTCCCTGATACCTTATAGATTTAAGATTTCGAGAATCATCTCCAGAATGAAGCTTGATCCTCAGGGATCTAAGTTAGATTTCTCATATACCTAATAGATTGATATCTTTCAAAAGATTGTCCCCAAAATGAGGCTCAACCTTCAGGAGTCAGGGTTAGATTGCCCCGATACCTGTCTATAAAAAGATAGTCAATAGAGATTTTTAGGACTATCTCCAGAATGAAGATTAGTCCCCTAATATCTAGGTTAGATTGCCTAGACACTGGTTAGATCGAGTTTAGAATCATCTCCAGAATGGAGCTTGATTTTCAGGAGTCAGGGTTAGATTGCCCCAATTCCTAATAGATGAGTTTTTGAGAATCATCTCCAGAACAAAGCTTGATCCTCAAGAATTTGAGTTAGATTGCTCAGATACTTAATAGATTGAGATTTCGAGAATCATCTCCAGAATGAAGCTTGATCCTTAGGAATCCAAGTTAGACTGCTCAGATACCTAATAGATGATGAGATGTAGGGAATAAAGATGCCCCTATTGATTGTGGAGTATCCAATTTTGACTATGAAGTACAAAAACTGAACATGCCCCAAGTGATGATATGCCCCTAGCAATGAGGACTTTTGAATTTAGATCAGATTGATTGGAAATAGATTCAATGATGTAATCATCCTGCCCCCTCAGGAGTGAAATAGAAAGATGACATGTCATAAATGATGATTGAGAGCTAGAAATCGCAGATAGATGTTGAATCGGAGATCAAGAAGAACTCATAATAGATTACGGAAGAATTTGGAAGATTCAGAATCAATTTTGAGCTATTTTGAGGTCTAGTTAACCAAGCTTGACTAGGGTTGACCAGAGTTGACTTTTGATGAAAGAGTCAAAGATTTGAAAAAATATTGAGTAGATAAGATTCTGATAAGAAAGCAACATCAGAAATTCGACTGCACAAGCGTCTGACTGCATCGGTCCCAGAAATTTTAAAATGTGATTTTGAGCTATATAGGAGTGTCAAATTTTGATTTTGATTTCGATTTCGAGCGGTCAAATTGGCTAATGGTGAAATTTTCACGCAAATCAAAGCACTTTTAAAAATTAGTTCAAAACCTATATATGATTCCAAAAGGTCATTTTCAAATCATTTGCATCCATTGACTTTTGAGATTTGAGCTCTGAACAAAAATGGTGATCCCCGTGAGCACTCATCGTTTCGAGCAATCTAGGCAGCATAATCGGCCAACAGCGTACAGACCCCTCGTAAGTGGTCAAATAAATTCTCTGTTATTTCAAATTTCACTATTTTCAGTTAATTTTTCAATGTTTTTGCACATTTTTAAATAGTGGTTCGCGGGTTCTCGCGCGAAGAACTAGTTTCTTCGCGCGGCTCGTGAAGAAAGCTCGCACAAGAAACTACCGAAAGGAAAATTCTTGCGCCAATCGGTGGGTATCCTCACGTGGGAGGGTACCCACCTCTCACATGGGAAACCCTTTGACATGGGGGTTTCTCGCGTGGACAGGCATGAAACTTTATGCGGGGAAGAAACTTCACGCGGGCCGAGAAACTTCTTCGCGCGAAAGGTTGCTTCTTCGCATGGAAATAACTTAGCAGTTTAAATGCAAAATGAGTCTACGTCACATCCAATAGCATTTGCATCAATGTTGTTCCTATCTGTAGGATGTCTGTAATGCTTTAATTCTCATTTTTAAATTAATTATCATGAATCATGAGCCGAGTACTGATTGTGCGTTGTTGTTTGCATGTCTTGTAGGTCGATTTCCCAGACATAGCATTCAGGTCACATCGTCCAGCCATCAGTGGGCTGGTGAGATAGTTGGACGATGCAGAGATTGCACATATTGATAGTTTGGGCCTGTCAAATCTTTGTGGGGTACCCGAGATTCGGGTAAACCATGGACTACTGGGAGCATTGGTGGAGCGTTTCCATTTGAAAATGAACACATTCCACCTTCCTCAAGGTGAGATGACAGTGATGCCAGAGGATATATATAGGATTCTTCTGATACCCTTCCATGGTCCTAGAGTAGAGTATGAGGTACAGTCATGGCCAGGTACACTAGCGCTGCAAGAGATTTTGTAGGATGACCTCATCATGGGTAGAGTCATCCCATAGGAGGAGTTGATTAGGGATTACAGGCCCAAGCATCGATTAGTCGTGGCATTGGCAGCATTCCTTGGATGTTATCTGATGTTGGATCATGGTCAGCACGGTTTTGAGTGTGGTTGGGGCCGGATGCTTCAGAGGATGCTAGCAAAGTCGATCAGATATGGGTGGGGTCAGTGTATGCTGGCCCACATGTACCATGAGATGCACGAGATCGCCTATAGAGAGGCAAAGAGCATGGCTACAGGGGTATTTGTATTACAGGTGTGTGCATGGGAGCACCTGTTGGTTACCTGGCCCATATGTGATGATCTGATGGAGCCACTGGAGCCCTACATATGCAGCTACAAAGGATTGATTACTCAGCCCGCGCTGGGTAAGATAGAGTAGTGGCGAGCGAACCTTGATGATTTGGTAGTTGTGACATGGTGACCATGGAGGTTGATAGAGGATTGGGATGATGCCAACAATCAGCTAGGTTACATGCTTGTGTCACGACCACTCTTTGGTCAGGCTATATCCATTATTGAGCGATTTCCTCAGACACGTGTCTGGCGGCAGTTTGGCCGGGCACATGAGATCTCATAGGAGTATGTTCCTATGCTCATTTTGCTGATGAGCTTAGGAAGGGATGGTCGACCAAGTTGGATACTGGTCGATGCATTATTGATGTATGAGCCCTAGCACTGACTCGATGGGATTATCTAAGCGCGATTGCAGATGGCGGCATGACCGCAGAGTACAGGGAGTATTTTGTGACTCCTCCCTTCCCACGATTCACAGATATAGTTGGCATGGGAGTGCCAGTGCAA
This sequence comes from Thuja plicata, assembly GCA_018584345.1. Classification (NCBI taxonomy): domain Eukaryota; kingdom Viridiplantae; phylum Streptophyta; class Pinopsida; order Cupressales; family Cupressaceae; genus Thuja; species Thuja plicata. Next base: position 1,287,727 of record MU226363.1, on the reverse strand, counting down.
GTAGTACATCCACAGGTGCCATAGCAGTAGGCACTAGTGCCTCCACTAGAATAGGTACCACGGCCACCGCCACAGAAGGTACCACAGTAGGTGCCACAGCCATGCACCATATAGGTGGACATCTCTGCATGAAAGATATGGATTGATCCGAGTGCAAGTAGCAGCGGATGGCCAAGTAGGAGGAGGACAACGACATAATTAGATGATGTGCCAGAGTAGACAGACCAGTAGGAGGTACCGGTGGAGGATCTGATGCAGGAGGATCAGCCTGTACAGGAGCCAATACAGGGTCCAGTACCTGGAGATGCATCAGCACAGGTGTAGGAGGCCTTGCAGAGAGCCAGAGAGAGGGTGCAATAGTTGGTGAGGTAGGTTACAGACTTGTAGGTACAGGTTGCTATGCGGGATGCCCGACTACTAGATAGAGATTAGAAGTTGCAGGATGTCTGAGGGCAGCTAGAGAGGGCTTGGGAGGAGACTCAACATAATATTGCCCGAGAAACTTATTACTACACATCCTATATAGGGGTGGTGCCTGATGAGGCATCACAGGTGGCTAGATTTTCCTTGTATGCCAGAGGATCAAAGGGTGCACAGGCTCCTCCTCCACCAGATATGCCTCCTCCTCCACCTCCTCTAGGTGACGAGGGAGAGGGCCAGAGCTAGATATATTGAGAGATGAGATCATATGATGTATCTGATGCATTGGCATCCTTGTATTGTACCACCATTTTTTAGATAGATTTTGCTCGAGTAGCACCATTTTGTATTGTATCAACACATTGATATATATATATATATATATGAGCTCATCTTTTGGTATCATTGCATGTGTCACGCTTTGTTGTTTATGAGATGTTTCCTATATGCTTAGATGTTTAGATGATTTAGAATGTATGCAAATGAATGAACATGTTTTGAATATATGTAGATGTATGAAATGCACATGTATGTGATGTTTTTGAGTTTATGTGATGCACATGTTGATGTAGATGCAAAGTTGTATGTATGTAGATGATTTGTGTAAATGCACTTGTGAATGGAAATATGTAAATGCAATGTGTAAATGATAATGTAAATGTAATGTATATGGTACTAACATCTCATGCAGGGTGTCCAGATGTGTGACAAATGCTAACCAAGAGAACATGTGAAGAATCAAGAGCGAGGTTCGAACACTTGTGCAGTCATGATGAAACTAGGACACTAAAGAAGAACTCCCCAATGTACAAAATCAGGAGAATACAATGAAGTGAACATTGAATTGCTGCCACAATGGAAGTCTAGAATGAAAATGAAACCCTATGCTAGATGCAATCCCTCGGACATGGTTGTGAGACCCATCGTATAATCATCATCATTGAGCATTTTTGGAACATCGAAGTCAATACAATCCTTACTTGTGCCACTGCGACCATAAGGATATGAATATGACTTTCATTGGATAAAATGTAGGAAATGAACGTAAGCACCAGGGCACAAAAGCCAAGATGACCTGAACATTGTTTTCAGTTGATGTTGCCAGAGTACACCAGTATCGAGGCATTCAAAGCCAAGATAACCACGAGTGCGATTGTGTGTAAAAAAATAGAGCAATAACAGTCAAGGAGATAGTATCGACCTCACCATGGCGTGCAAATAAATAAGATCGAGGGATGTGAAGTTTTTCCACCTTAATGCGGGAGCTCTTATCACATACACCTTGTTTATTTGACATTACTGGATCATCGAGACTACACCAACAAGTAGTAGACAAACAAAATATCAATGAAATCCATGAGAACAGATAGCATATAAAGAAAGATTCAAGCATAGCTCAGTCAGTTTCAAAGTTTTTGAATATGTGTATGAGGTGTTGAAAAACATCATTGTGCTAGTGAGTGCATTGTGTTTGATTGTTATCGATAGATGTGTACATTTGAGATATCCAATGTGTGTTAAAAAACACGGATGTGTCCAAGAATAGTGTTGAAAAACATTGTTTATGGTGGTGTTGAAAAACACCAGTTTGTGTTAGTAGATAGTTGTCCTTCAGAAATGACAAGATTACTGACTTGGGTGTAAACCAAAGATGTGATCGAAGTGGGGACCCATACCCCTAGTAGCGGTGACTGAATTGACGTATGTTGTAAGGAAAAACTAGATTTGGTTGCCCCCAGGAATATGGCGCTGAATAAATGTCAAGTCAGGAGGGTTCGCAAAGGAACCAAAGTGTCATGAAAGTGACTGAAAGCTATGTACAAACTAAAGAAAAGAATCATCAAGACCGAGTATCGATAGATAGAGCATTTGAGTATAACTCCAACTGTAACAGATGTGAGCAATCTCAATAGTACAGTGACAGTAGACAGACACAGTGAGAACCACTGGTGACTAACGCGAGAGAGATTCTCAAGTGAAGAGATCGTAGTACTAGCGAGACATTAGTAGATAGACGTAGTGAGAACCACTGGTGACTGATGTTAGGGAGATTCTCAAGGAGAGAGAACCACTGGTGACTGTCACGAAGAAGATCCCAAAAGGTGATACGATAGTGCCCCCTAGACCAAGAGGGTTGCCCCGAGAGTATGACCAGTTTCAATCCATGTAAGTTGGTGTTTTGATGGGTAACTGAAAGCATGCAGAAAGAAAATTCAAGTAGGAAAGCAACAAAGCAGCAAAGAAAATGCATAAAGCCAAGTGGTGTTGCGATAGATTTAGCAATGTAGAATAGGAGGCGTCTGTTTACTAGGTTTTCACCTTCTTGGCAAAAATTCTTATTTTTCTACCATGACGCCTGTTTGCCTGGTTTTCATCAATGGCACTTTTTCTCTTTTTCTCTTTTTTTGTATTTTTTAATTTTTAATTTTTTTAGAGATACATCAAAGCGCCTATCGCTAGGTTTTCACTAAGATGATCATTTTTTCAGGACATTTTTCAGATGTTTAGAATTTTTTTAGGACTTTACTATATACATGAGCACATGACAGATGTCTCAACTGTAGAACTATTTCAGATGAAGAGCATTGATGCGATCCTTGAGTTGATCCCCTTCAGTAGTAGAAATTTGATAGGTGCCAGACCCAAACACTGTAGTGAAAACATACAGACCAAGCCAATTTGGTTCAAATTTTCCTTTCTGGATCCGATGTTGTTGATTCTTAGGGTTCTTCCTCAGAATGAGGTCACCTAGTTGGAAGTCCCTTGGTCAAACCTTCTTGTTATAGCTCTTGGACATCCTTTTCTGATATGCTCAAAGGTTATCAAACGCCACTTGCCGACGTTCATCTAGTAGTTCTAGCTCTTGTAGCTGGGATATTTTGTTATCATCATCAATAATGAGGCCTTTCAGAGAGACTCGTAGAGAAGGAATCTCAACCTCAATTGGTAATACAACATTTGTTCCATAAAATAAAGCATAGGGAGTAGCCCCTATTGGTGTTCTTATTCTTGTCATGTATGCCTAGAGAGCTGGATTGATCTGGAGATGCCAATCTCGTCCATATTTGTGAACTGTGCGATGCAAGATTTTAAGGATTGTCTTGTTTGATGCTTCCGCCTATCCATTACCCTGAGGATAATAGATGGAAGACCAATGCTGAGTAATTTTAAACTTAGAGCATAGCTCCATCAAATACTTATTTTTGAACTGCCCCCCATTATCAGTGATTATTGCTAAGGGTGCACCATACCTACAGATGATGTAGTTGAGAATAAACATTGCTACCGATTTTCCATTGGCAACGGTGAGAGGGACTGCCTCCACCCACTTGGTAAAATAGTCTATAGCTGTGATGATGAACTTATGTCCATTTGAGGACGAGGGATAAATTTGACCCACCAAATCAAAGGCCTGTTGTTGAAATGGCCAGAAAGTAATGAAGGGAATAAGCTCCTTGGTTGGAGCATGAATCAGATTACCATGTAGTTGACACTATTTGTAGGACTTATCAAACTGTATAGCTTCTTTTTCTATATCTGGCCAATAGTAACCAGCTTTAATAAGTTTACGGGCCAGTGTTAGGCTGTTAGAGTGAGACCCACAGATGCCTTCATGCACCTCTACTAACACACATTTGGACTCATCGTGTTCTAAACACCTAAGAAGGGTACCGTCTAGACCGCGCCTATACAACTCGTTAGCGATGATGACAAATTGTGAAGCATTATGGATTAAGTGACGTTTCTCATTTCAGGTGTAAGTGTCCAGAACAATCTGGTCATGAAGGTAGGAGTAAATATGATGGTAGTGGAATGAGTCATGTCCAATGATAGAACATATCACCTGGGACTCAGGGGAATCATAGGTTGGGTAGCGTAACGTCTCCACTAGGAATTCATATTGAAAATCATTTTCTGGCATCTGTAGCATGGAAGCAAGAGTAGCCATGGCATCAGCCGCTTTATTGTTTTCTCTTGGAACCTGTTGAAATGTGATGTGAACAAAATACTTTCTGAGGTCATCAACCAACTGTTTATAAGGCATCAGCTTGTCATCTTTTGTATGATAGATATCATTTACTTGATTTATGACTAATTGTGAATCTCCAAGGATATTGAGCTCTTCCACTCGCCACTCAAGGGCGATCTTCATACCATTGATGGCTTTATACTCGGCGATGTTGTTTGTACAAGGAAACAACATCTTCTATACTTTTGGTAAAGAGTACCTTTGAGGTGTGATGAATAGGATCCCAGCACCTGACCCCTATTGGGTAAATGAACCATCAAAGAACATAGTCCAGGATCGATGTGTGAGAAGTAATATGGACTCATCTGGAAATTCGATGTTCAATGGTTGATGATCCACTAGAGGTGCTTCCGCCAGCTGATCTGCAATCGCTTTCCCCTTGATGGCTTTTCTTTCTACATACTCAATATCAAATTCACTAAGAAGCATGACCCATTTAGCTAGTCTACCTGTGAGGGTAGCTTTACTGAGAAAATATTTTAGAGGATCAATCTTAGCGATAAGGCATGTAGTATGAGCCAACATGTTGTGTCACAGTTTTTGTGAATAAATACCACTGTGAGGCAAGCCTTCTCTATAACAAAATAGTTTGTTTCATATGAGACCAGAGTTCTACTAATGTAGTAGATAGCCCTTGCTTTTTTGTTCTGATCTTCTTGAGTTAATAGGACACCCAATGGTGTATCTGTAGCAGAGATGTAAAGTATAAGCGACTTCCCATGAATAGGAGGCATCAATATTGGTGGGTTCACAAGATATTGTTTAATTTGTGTGAACCCCTCATCACATTCTTTGTTCTATTGATAGGTCACACCTTTGTGTAAAGTCTTGGTGAATGGTTGTGACTTGTCTGCTAGTTGTGAGATGAAGCGCCGGATAGACTATAATCGGCCTTGAAGTCCTCTCATTTGTTTGATATTCTTTGGTGGTGGCATTTCCATGATAGCGTGGACTTTCTCAGGGTCCACTTTGATGTCTTTTGTAGAGATGATATAACCAAGAAGTTTTCCAGATGTCACACCAAATGCACATTTCTTAGGATTGAGTCTCAGACTGAATTGTTCCATGTGATCCAGTATAGGACCTAGATTTGCAAGGTGTTTCTCTTGTTGCATGCTCTTAGCTAGAGTGTCATCAACATAATATTCCATTGTTTTATGCATCATGTCATGAAATATAGTGGTGACAGCTCTCTGATATGTAGCACCAGCATTTTTGAGTCCAAAGGGCATGACATTCCAACAGAAAGTGCCCCATGCACATGTGAAAGCAGTTTTCTCTTGGTCCTCTTGCGCAATCTTTATCTAGTTTTAGCCAGAGAAACCATCCATTAGTGAGTACATTTCATATCCTATTGTCATATCTACGATCATATCAATATTTGGAAATGGAAAGTCATCCTTAGGACATGCCTTATTCAAGTCTCTGAAGTTTGTGCAGACTCGGATAGATTTGTCATGTTTTGATACTGGAACAATGTTAGAGATCCATTCTGCTTAGTCAATTGCTCTGATAAATACTGCCTTAAGAAGTTTCTCCAATTCAGCTTTGACAAGTAGAACCACATGTGGTTGTATTTTCCAAAGCTTTTGTTTGACAGGCTTGACGCCTGGTGCAATGGACAAATGGTGCATGATTAGATTACGATCTAATCCTGGCAAATCTGAATATTTCCATGCAAAGTTTATCTTTTTGCTCTGGAAGAATGTAATGAATTCCTCTCTTTCTACCTTGGATAATGATTGTGCCAAATGAATGATCTAAGGTTCAGCTTCCGTACCCAAGTTAATTGGTTGAGTGGGCTCAATTAGCATAGATGATCATTCTTGGAAATGACTCAGAAGTGTATCAAGTATCTCATCCTCAGGTGCCTTAGAGAGGTTTTCAGCCTTGGATACGTCCTTTATTTTGACTTTTTTAGGCTCTAACACTGCCACAATGTGGTTTTCACCATCAAAGCACCTATTTTTTATTCTTTTGATTTTGTGACTGAGATACTTGATATCGGCCTCAGTCATGTTGACACTTTCTTCTCTAGTGGAGGACGTTACAAGTTCAACATCGTTGAGGTAACAGGCAAGAGCATAGTCATTCTGGAACGTAAAGACTTCATTAGATGTGGAGGAGGAGTTCTAGTCTATAAGCTCGGGATGGCAGAGTGAAAGAGAAGTGATGGGTTCAAGTGTGTTCACAGTATAATCATCGAAAGCATGGACTAGAAAGTCGAGACCTAAAGTAATCTCATCCAAAGGTATAGTCAAATTCCTTTGACTCCTAGCTGTAACCACCTAAATTCGGTCTGTTCCAACTATGGACCCTATTTTCCCTAAGTGTGATCATACCCTCGATTATGTCCAAACGACCCTGTTACTGCTTGGCATAATTCTTCAAATCAATTTAATATCC
>MU226363.1:1250685-1261448 GCA_018584345.1 Thuja plicata | reverse complement strand
GGTAGCCACTCTAGAAGAATCATATGAATTTCTCTTACACCCAAGATCCATAAAGGTGAGGGGAGAGGATACATTCATATAGTTCTTGGAATTACAAACTAGAAAACACTTCAATCACGCAAGACAACGATTCATTTTAAGCACCAAGCTGAAGCATTTTCTAACTACTAAAAATAGACATGAGAGGTTTGTGAAAACATGTAGGTCTTTGACAAGCATCTTGCAGTAAATACATTAGTAGTTTGTAATTTCTTTCTTCATTTCAGCATCCTACAAACCACTATTAAGTTGTTTTAGAGATAAAAACCAAAAAAACACAGTCAACAGCAAACAGAAACCATTAGTGGTCAGAAAATAGCAGAAATAGAGATATCAAAACTGCAGTTTAAAGATCACTGGAGTCAGATGTCACGCGAATAAGTATCACAACCCACGCAAAGAATCCCAGATGTGCTCACGAAGAAATGCATGTACTTGCAAAACTTCGCATGGTTATACGAGAAATTTCGCGTGAATTTTCATTATAGAGCCGTACGGACGAAAACTAGAATTGATCAAAAAAAGTGTAGAATGAGGCCAGAAATTAATTTTCGAGCCCCACGGTGGTACTAGAAATGTATATGCTAAATTTGGCCTTGTTATTCAACCATAAACTTCAACATAGTCCTTGTTCATCAGCCACATACAGAAGTGAATATGAGTTATTCATCCTGCATGCCTGTATGATTCAACCTGTTGCCTTCTATTGTAGACGTGGGTTTTGAATAGCTCTCAGAACAAGAATCTCACAACCTAGACCAGTCTAAGAATGAAGGATTTTTCTCCATGAATGCAATGCAAGATTAATCTAAGAACATGAAAGATGCAAGATTAATCTAAAAATTGAAATGAGATTAAACTAAGACATGATTGCAATGCAATTAACCTAAGAAATTGACATTAATCTATTGCAAATGAGAGTTTTAACTATAAATGGGATTATGGACTAAATGTAGCAGTAATTCGTTATTCTAACAATGCATAAAAAAGACTGGGACTTTGAATGAGAAATGGGAGCTCTTTTATAGACTGAGAGTCTCCTCAGAATAGAAAGTTTCCCTTTTTGAATTAAAACAGATAAAAAAGCTAGTTCAGATTAGAAAGTTTTCTTTAAAAGAAAACAATGAACTGTTTTCTCTTTGTTTTTAACTTTTTAAAAAAAAAAAAACTGTTTTCTTTCTCTTTAAAGCACAGTTAATTCAAAGTTTCTATTTCTGAATAGGAGAGAAGATTTTTTGAGAGAACATTTAATTAAATAAATAGAATATGACCTCATAAATGTGTTTTTCTCAATTATTTGAATAATTAAATTCTTTTTTTGAAATGAGGATATTTATTTAATAATTAAATATTATTTAATTCCTTTTTATGTGTTTTAGCTAAAAGGGGTGAATTTAATTTAATTAAAGTGCTAGCACTTTATAATTAAATTAAATTGATCATTAGGTTTATTTAGCCAATTATGATTGATATTTAGGAATTAAATACAATGTATGATTAACGTAGATTTAGGGTTTTCTGCATTTGACGCTTAGGTCAAGTAGAGTTAGTCAAAACTTAGAATTGCCTAGTTACATGAAGCAGGAGAAAAAATGATATAACTTTCAATGCACAACGAGTTAGGGAATGAAACCAAATGAAAATGAGAGATACTTCCCAGGGCTATTTGAAAATGTTAGGATTTCACATCCAACCTTCCGTACCTGTCCATACCAATTCACTATTTCTTGAATTTGCAGGAAAATGGTTGATTTTTATTGATTTTGAATGTCAAATTACAAAAGATGATCCTACCGCCTGCCTATAAGTGCTTATGTAGGAATTCCCAATGGTTAAATCCACTTTTTAAATGAACTAGCCATTTGGGAATGGATTTTATAACATTTGACAAAAGTTGCTAATGTTGCTTGACAACCTTTTAGCAATTTTGTAATATTTTGCAACTTTTCAATCTAAGTGACCAAACTTGGTCTAAACCTATGATTTATGATCCTACATGGATATAAACATAACAAAACATGAAAATATGATAAAATAACCTATCCTTAAGGTTCAGGACACTATTTAACCAATAGTTGACCAAGGGCTTATAAGTGCCAATCTTGGGACTAGGTCTTACAAAGGATGTCCAATAAGAAACATTTATTTCTAACATGACCCTAAGAATACTAAGACCTTCAAGGAATCCTTATGTGCCAACCAAAACATTTAGTTTATCTAGGGTGCTCATGCACCAATAAGTATATTTCGGTGAGGGTCTAGTAATTTTAGCAACTCCTTTCTTCAAAGGTGGCGAATGTGTTGTCACCGATCTTGTTTGTGTACTAGGTGGACTCTCAGCCTTTGTGCCTTTTCCCTTCTTGGCCTTAGGTGCCTCTTCTTGTATTTCATGTGTGGATTCATCTGATTTAGTGGACTCTTCATCTTGATCTTCTCCTTCATCAATTGTAGGATGCTCCTCGGCGTCATCCATAGATCTGTCAAGTTCTTCATCAGTTATAGTAAATTTCCTTTTCAATGTCTTGACAATCTTGGTCTGCTTTCTACCCATTTTCTCAAATTGAAGTCCAATTTGTATTCTTGTTTTAGCTTCATCATATGTGCCAAATCTCATGGCCGATTTGTCAATAGGTTCATTTAGTACTTTCTCTATAGCCTCAGAAGCTAAATCTATGTCGATCTCATAATCCATAGGAGGTAGCCATGTCATCCTCAGTTGTACTTCTTTGATGAGTGTTGTGTCAGTGTCAACTACAAAACATACATCTTTTTTATACTTCTCTACCAACTGAATAGGTATTCTTGTCCTTTTCTCCATTCTCTCTTTGAACTTCAGAAAATAATCATTCATTATAGGTTCAAAATTTGCTCTTGGACTCGTAATGAGTTCATTGATTTGCAATGTGATCGGTTGGTTGGTCTTCCATGTTAATTTACCATTGGAGGGAAAGAAGTTTTGCAAATAGAAAAATGTACACATTAGTAGGGCACCAAACTTACATGTATTCAATCTTGCTGATTTGATTGCCTTCATGTTTTCTTCCAGTTTCCTTTTCAACACCTCAACTAGGTCAAGTTGCAAACCCTTCTTCACAATTTTATACCCAATGTCGACTGCACCACGTGCGACATTGTTAGTTCTGTTGGATCAAAATATTTTGTATGCAATAACATATGCACCAAATCTTAATTCAAGATCACTGATGGTGTTGATCCTTAAACCTCTACCATCTCACTCGACTCCTTTTATCTTCTCGATTTCTATTCTAGGTGGATGCCTTAGGGATTTTGATTTGTCTAATGTCGGATACCCAATTACTGCATGTATAACATCTTTACTTATCTTCTTTGGTTCATCTAGCCATATCTTGCCATCGTGTACTCGGCTCAATACTATGCGTAGCCACTCTGTTTTGAATTCCTTTGGGAAATGTAGGGCATTATTTAACCCTTTGACTTCCATATGCTTGTAATCATCCTTCAGTTTCCCATTAGAGCTAAGCTCTTGATATGTCAATATCAGCTCAAAATCACCTATTTCACTGATCTTGCAGTGTATGTATGCCCTTACATTGTGAACCAATAGAACCCTAGGCGGTATCGCAGAGAATGAACCTTTGTCATCGGGTTGAGCAACAACTCTGGATGAAACTTGTAGTTAGGTTCTGTGCAGGTCAAATTCTTGATAAGAATTACTTTCTTGCTCTTGTCCATCTTTCCTTTCATGGTTCGTGAAGAAGACGCCATTGTTTTTCAAATTAGGGCTTCCAACGAAAATCAAAGACAACTCAGTAAGTGCAAGTGCTTACTTGATATAACCTTAAACTATGTGGAAAATGCTTTGTATCTCTGTGAAGTACTTCAAAATGCTTTTCTGTGAATTCACTCTCAATCTCTCTACTTTGCTCTTTGATCGTTGTGTGAATAAATGAGTTCACTTCCCTCAAATTTATACAAAGTGCTTTTAGTCGGTGCAATAAATACTCATCACCAACCACTCAATAGACAAACAAATCACTCATTTGATACTAAAGATACCTTAGCTTGGTGAGTACATCAATGCTTGGTTAACTCAGCAACTCGGTTGTCTCTTTGATGTTCACAATTCGTAATTGGTACAGATTAACCGACTTAACTAGTTTAAAAGATATCAAAATATAATACCATAGTGCATCTTAATTCATTCTAATTTTTCATTCATACAATGAATACAAGGAACTGATGTAAGATATAACTTTCTAAAACATAGTTCCATACCTTACTTATATTTCTTAGGTGGAGGTGGAGGTGGTGGAATCAACTAATCCATCGGATGAGGTGTCACCAACTTTTGTGCTTGGCCCAACATTGCCATTTGTTGCTCTCCTCCACATTAGATTTCTTTTCCTCATGATTTCCTCGATTGTATCTCCATTTACATTAGTACCCATATATGTCACTCAATTTCTACAATCTTTACTTAAGTGACCGACCTTTTGACAGTGTGTGCATGCCATTCTAGATTTTGACTAATTTCTAGATTTACTTTTCCTTTGTCTCATACAGTTAGTTGCAATATGTCCATACCTACCACATGTTGTGCAACTAGCCCAAGTATTATAATCCCAAGCATAAGCATTACCTTGTCTTCTTGGTTGATATGCCTTTACTTGTCCTTTTGGTTTCCAGATTTGCTTTGTGTTAGTCTTGCATGCTTGTGATGTATGACCATGCATGTTGCAAGTGCGACAATATTTTTCCATATAGGGTTTCTTCTCTGGTTTGTTCAGCTTAGATACACATTCATGTGCTTGATGTCCATGCTTGTTACAGTTATAGCAATTACCATTGAATTTAGTAGAGTTTCTAGAAATACCTTTTGCTTTGCTCCTGCAAACGTTTGATGTGTGTCTTGGTTTTCCACAATGATGGCATGGGGGTTTTCTAGGCTTCAAATTTGTGTAGAAATTCCTCTGTTCAACTTGATTCAATGATTCCCCTTGCCCGGTATATCCTAAACCAGTATTGTTGTTCTGTCTCCTTTGATTGTTCAAAAATTCATCCATATACCTTTCCATTGTAAGATCTTTTCTCTTCAGTGATTAAGCCTTCTAAATAAGAGAACTAGATCTGATACCAATTATTGGAATAATAGAAAGGTGTGTACTGAGAGGGGAGGGGTGAATCAGTACCCTTAAAAACTTTTCAAAAAATTCTTTGTACTCATAAACTGTAGTAACCAACTGAGTAGATTGCTTTCACAATACATATAATGTCATTGCTAAAATGTAAATACATGTAATCAAAACATTAAAACATTCATGAAACTCAAGTACACATAACACATGTATTTTGGTATCGCAGAAAACCCCTGTTAGAAGGTAAAAAATGCAGTGGGGATGTGACCCACAAAGCTTCACTACTGTAGTAATAAAGTAGCCTATTAGAGCTTACAAAAATTGATCACTTTTGGTGACCTTACCATGTTAGGAGTAACAATAAGATCAATTAGATCTACCTTGTGTGAGGATTTTTCAACACAATGTATGTGTGCACTCTGCTAAGAGATTTAGGCAAAGACAATTAAGTCTACTCTGTTAAGAGATTTTGGGGTCTATTACAATTGTTAGAGAGTAACTGAATTTGCGATCTGAACAAATACAATCTGAATATTGTGGATAACATATCCTTTAAGTATAAGAAAATAATCACCTTGCTGTGACTGACAATACCTTTTGTACTGCTTGGTAGCCTTGTCTCTGTTCTAAAAATTGAATGCTTCAATAGAAATCCTTGTTCTAAAACCCTTGCCCGATCTCCTGATGTCCTTAGTGCGACAACTACTTGATCATAATTTGATCATGATGCATTACAAAATGACATCTTAACCTTACATATATCAAACCTCTTGACCTAATTAGGGTTTTACAATATCTTAGAAAACCTAAGATCAATGATGTAAAAAAATTACCTTGATCATCTATACATAGGAGATATAAACAATTAATAAGTGCATGCATAATTAATATCCTCTTGGATCATTGCAAATTGTTAGACAACTCAGAAAAAAAGTTGTTACCTTGATTGATGTGCTAATACAAACTTTTATATAACTGCTGGTTTACTCGGTAAATATTGTCTCTCGGTGTACGTCGGTGCTCGGTGTATACTAGTGCTCGATAAGTTTGTTGCTCGGTGATCACTACACTCAGTTAGCTCTACACTCGGTTAACTTTGCTGCTCGATGATCATTACTGACTAGTCTGTCTTTGACTTTGTTACCGACTGACACTTTGAATACCTAAATACTAATGAAAACTTGCAAACTCATACTAAGTAACAATTTCCTCCTAGAATCGCTCCTATTCAAAGACATGCTGCTCAAAAATAGTGCACAAATCTGCCTTTTCCTGCTCCACTTCCACCTTGAACATATCAGTTTGATATCTAGCATAACTAGTAGAATGATCCCATGCTGCAGTCATGAGATGATTCAGAACATCATGTTGATCCTCTTCATCAAAATACAAATTTGGTTGGAGAATAGACTATGGATATTCATTCGATGACCCCTCAACTACTGGAAGACTCATTCTGATATACAAAATTAGGAAATGCTCTGTCTTGTATAAATTGATTGCCGAGAGCATCTTATAAAGGGATTAGTCACCAACTTGGCAGCCATATTAAGTTTTGAAAGAATGTTTCACATAAGGTGGCATGCCTCAGAAAAGCAAGAATAATAAATTCTTATGAATTACTACTCATCTCTTGTGAACGATTCATAATCGTTGATAAGCCTCATTAATATCCATAATTGTAGATCCAACACCTCTTTGATATGAAAATGGAAATCCTCTTGTCTAGTCAACACTGGCACATACTGCCATATTGCACCACCCTAGAATCACATGATGCAAGATAATGAAGAAAACATCGTGGTATGGTATTATTCAAGCTTCCCCTTTGTAAAATACCAAAGGGTCACTATTTTGCAAGTCCCTCATCACACTACTTGTGATATAGTGAAGTATCACTATTTCACAAGCCCTGATTTTTATAACCTATGAAACAACGACAAGAAAAACCTCTGGCTTGTATCATCACGCTTGGTATGTAATATTTATATATTATTGAAAAAATAAAAAATGGTCCCAACAGGTCCCAAGTTTATCCTAGTCATGTTATAATAAATAGTAGTATCCTGAATAGATCCTTTTCATATAGATGGAGGTGCAATCTCTATAAAAAAAAATCTTAGATTTATCATCTTCAGTCAGCCTATAAGTAGCTTTCAACTTTTTAGGCTTTGGGTACAATTATAGTAGTTATCCCACAATGTTAACAATAGGTAGATTCATAGGTTTAGTCTTCCTCTTCTCAAACCAATGTTTTATCCAACCAATATGGAGACGAGGAAGAACCTAGAGAATTTTCCAAATAATTAGGATTAAATTGGAGAGCCCTCTTTAGAGAAGGAGTCTTAGTTACTTTCTGCAAGTTGAAAGGGAAAGAGGGAGACGTCTTATACTTCAGAGGAGTCTTCTTAGCATCTTTCAGAGAGATAGATGAATCAACTCCCATGGTTTCAATTTCTTATTCTTCTTCATTTTTCTTCTCCTTACCCTTATTTTTCTCAACTTATTGATCTTTATCCTCATCATCTTGTTTATCTATTCCTATGTATTTTTGTGGACCATCTCCACAAGTTTTCTACATAACCTTTCTCTTATCTGGCGGTTCATCTCCACCTCTACTCCCTCCTGGAGTATTAGTTTGTTGTGTAGGAGAATACATTATGGAAGAAGAGGTTCATAGTGAGATTGGATTGGCTTGTCCTCCCATCTTTTGTCCATCCTTGACATATACCTTGGAAAAATTTCTTTCTTCTTGGCTAACCAAATTTGTGTTCTTTTTAGAACTATGACAATCCTTGTTTGGAGGTCTTTGTGTTCTTGAAGGTTCCAATATGTTTGGACTATAGGCTGCATTTAGAGATCTAAACTATATATGGGATCAATTAGTTTTGATTTGTCATCCTCTACACCATCTATATCCTAATCTAGCGAGAATGTCATAATTTTTCTTAAGCCCTTTTTCATCCAATTTATCTTTCTTACCTCATAGTAGTCTAGGCAATTTGCCCATCAATCTTCCATGTGTGGAAAATGATCAAATGTTGGGCCAAGGTGTAAATTATACTTCACAAAGTCCTTACTATCAAAAGGAAACCTATATTGATCATAGATAGAGATTCTATACTTGACTAGGTTCGTTTCAATGTTACTTGGTATATGAATAAGAATCACACTAATAGTGCCTAAGTCCAATAGGAAATTATATCCCTCATTCATTTCTCTTTGCACATCTATTGTTTACTTTTGAGACATGTCTAAAAATCTCAATCATAACGAATTTAGCTTTGACATACTTCAACAATTTATAGGGAAACCCATCAAAACCTCCTACCTGATGTAGGTGAATCTTTGGAACTATGCGAAGTAGCCACCATAATGATTTACCATCTGAATATCTTCTGGAGAGATCGTTTGACTTATATCTCCTTGCAATTCCTTAACTAATCTCTTGGTGAACACATCATTTACCCTTATGGATTTGTGATAACTTTTCTACAACTGAAGGTCAAGGTAGTAATTGAAAATTTGAATATTATTCTCAAAATCTTCTACATGCCTTAGTTTTGACCAATGTCCTATGCAGGCCAAAGCATAGAACAAGTATGAGGACATATAGAAAAACCTATTATGGGAAAAATTGGAGATCATAAAATGGAGCCTATTACAAAACAAACTAGCCCAATGCAAGAATTATTTTCTTGCACAAATGATTTATACAAAGAAGAACATCCAATACTCAAACTCATGTGTATTTGTGTTACCTCTTAGCCTATGCAGTAATATTATAATATCTATAATTTTCCCTTCAAAATGTAATTTCTGCAGATTTTCAGGTAGTTGAGACTTGCCCTTTTTGGGAACAACAAAATATTCCTTGGAAATAATGTTTTTGTAATGTCCCTTTTTCTCACTAAAATGACTTTGTGAATTGACAAAGTTAAAGTCAACATATTCCTCTCTTTCAGGTAGTCTGAAACATCCATTGATTGTGTTTGTCTAAGATTCTTAGTAGTTTTCATTCATTGTTTCTAATATCTCTTATGCTTGGGTTGTAGTGATTGATGCATTCCAACAATAATTTTGTGCATTGCACTACAACTAGGAGAGTGATGAGTTCAAGCAAGCCACTTTCTGCTAGTCTCTTTGTAATAGGGTGCATGTTTATACTATTTACCTTTTCCTACAACTCCCTTATGTTTATATGTCCTAGTCGTGTATCTTTGATCTCGGCTAGTGTATTATCTAACCTAGAAAAGTGCTCATATCCCATGAGGTGCTATAAAACAAGGAAACAATATGAATTATTCTTTAATACTTATGTTGCTTATTACTCTTTTTAAATGATATTTTTTTTGAAAATGGGTAAAAATTTATTGATCAACAAAGAATTGTACAAAGTAGGAGTACTAACACAACTAACTATAGGCAAAACAACACAACAACCAACTAATCAAAGATCACCAGAAACACTCAAATAATCCCCCATATCCTCCACAATAAGGTATTCCAATCTCAGATAATACTTTGAGCATGAGAGTCCCTAATGCTCCACATGCTCATGTTCTCAGAGGCCCATTTTGCCAAATAATCTTCTAGCTTATTATGTTCCCGAGGGATGTGATAAAAAGTAATAGAGTCCAAAGAACTACATAGTTGGACAATCTTTTTGACCACCAAGGCCAAATTCCAATGCATTACCTTAGTCTACCGAGGATTCAACACATCAATCTCAGTTTGTGAACTAAATTCACAGACTACTTTTCTCGATCTAAGGGTACAACAACTTTCCAATGGATAAAGGACAACAATGACCTCTATAAGGTTGTTGGCATGGTGATCTTTAAAAATATAAAAGGAGAAGAACCCAATCCTAGAATTATCTCCACCAACTCCTCCAATCCTAGCATGCATCAAATTGCCTTTGGAGGAGGCATCAATATTTATCTTTATCACATCATGAGGAGGGGGCAACCTACAACCATCTTGTCAAACCTTGCACTTAGCTTGTCGATTAATCCCCCTAAGGGAAGGGTTTCACTTCCCACAACCTTCCAAACCTAGTTGCTAAATAATAACATAATCACCTGGATCAACATGGGCAAATATATCACATTTTGCAATCAAAGTTTTCAAGAGACCACTAATAATCTGCATCCAAAGTTGATGACTTAACATTTTTTGATCTTGGAAAATCCTTTTGTTGCCTTCCAACCAAATTTGTCAAATGATAAAAGAAGGGCCAATGCTACACACAATATGAAGAAAAGAAGTCTTGGCTAGGGGATTTCCTTAAAGGGCCTAGAACTCAACCAAAGAGGAGGCGTGAAAGAAAGCCTTATTCCAAACCCTCCACCAACAATGCCAAATTTCACTAGAGAAGAGGGACGAAAATAAAATATGTGTAGAGCTTTCCTCACTCTAATTACATAAAACACACATAGAAGTGTATGCATCCTAAAATGGTCGCCTAGACTTTGGGTCCCATTTCTCAATTTATCAAATCCCTGAATCAATATTTTCAAATATCAACAATATCAATTGTATCAATTTCCTTGATCAAATCATAATCAATTCAATATTTCCTAAGGTTTGAGCCTTATTTAATTT
>MU226363.1:1236816-1250428 GCA_018584345.1 Thuja plicata | reverse complement strand
TTTTGCCTCTTAATCTCAATGGTCCATTTCATCTCATTTCTTATAAAAGGAGAGCTCTCTCCTTCATTTTCATATCTTAGGTTTTGATGCTAATGTTATGCTGCAGGTTTTCTAGGTCACTTTGAAGTTTTTTGAAGATTTGGAGCATTCTTGGCTTTTGCATCTACATGTTATCATAGTTTCATTTCTGGCATTATCATGACATTCTTAGCTTAGATTTCCTTTATGCTTTAGATTAATTCATCTAGCTTAACTAGGAGGCTTTGTAATAATTGTTCTTTCATTTTCATAGCTTAGCTTGCATATTCATCTTAATCTAACTTGCATTGCATTTCATTCTTGATTCTTGAGGATATTGGCATTCTTGCCCTTGTCTTCATTGAATCTCCCATTACATGGTTTACTAGCAAGGTTATAGGCTTAATAGCTCTAGCTGAGAGCATTCTAAAAACCCTTGCACTCCATGCCTAGGGAGCTATGGATCGATTTTTGAGACCTCATTCTTGAGTGTTCTTGAATGTAAGGATTCATAGAAGTGTGACATAATTATAGCACACAAGAAGGACCTAGAAATCCTCACTTCCATAAATCCTCCAAGGTAAGGAATTTATTTTGAGTGACCAAGGTTATAGGAAAAGGTTGCATTTGGGCCAAGAAAACTTACTCTAAAGCTTTGTCCACCACTGAACCCCATTTTTCTCATGAATCCGCCTATCCAACTCCTGATATCTCGAAGCAATTTGATAAATTATCTATTTTTCAATAATGATTTTATTTGGATGTTAAAAAAAGGAAAAAAATGAAACAAAATATATATTAAAGGAATAATTTTTAGACTTTCAATGATAATAACAATGCCATTTTCTTATTCCATCCATATTCCAATAAAGCTAATTATAATCCCAACTATAACCCTATTTCTTATTCTATCTCAAACCATAACTATAACTTCACACTAAAGCTAACCCTAACCCTAACCCTAACCCTAAATGTAAACATAATTGTATTGCTCTTTTTAACCCTAATTCAAATGTAACCCTAACCTTAATTATGTTTTTTGCTCACCAAATTAGATTGTAATTGAAAGGTTTTTGCCTCTTTAAATTATTTAGAAAACTAATAAATAATTTATCATTGTAAATATGAAAATCCCAACATTTTATTTCATATAAGGTGGAATGGATGTTAGAGTGGAAAATAACTAGCTTTTCTTGATGTAAGAGTGTTTAGATTTAAAAGTAAATGTACACAAGTAAAAAGTAATATTAAGGAAGTTGACAAAAATGTTCATTTTGATGTATGAGTTCTTGAATAAATGACACATCTAAATGAAAAATGAAGGATAAAAGAATATATCAATTGATTATAATAGCAATATAATACATTGTTTTTTGTAACAACTTGTTTTACTTGGAGGAACTCATACTCTTTAACAACATTTGTACATTTAATTTTAAAGACAACTTATTTTCAACAACAACATGAATTTATGTTAACACTAAATCTTTGTGGTATTTTTTTTCAATATGCATATCTATGGACACATTTTACATATATTTTCTCAAATATAGATATACTTGTCATATATATATATATATATGACACTATTTTGAATTAGCCTCATTTAATAAAATGAAATTGATTTGAAATTTTTTGGGGACAAATATATACATTATTTGGCACTGGTTCATTTTCACCATTTTAAAAACCTTATCGTCAACTAATAAACCTCAAAATCTGTAATAAACCTCTCAACTCCTTCCCTTCGCTAGGTTGGATGTGCTATGGACATCCCTTCGTTTGCCGTACTCTGAATTCACAGCCATGAGCAGGGTTTCTTCACCACCATTGCCACTTAAAGGGAATTCTTGCTCTTTCGTTGGAGGTCAGTGGTTCGGATGCCAAAGAGAAAGAAAGATCTCCAGACCGAACAGAACAAAACATTCTGGAAGATTAGGGTTTGTAACTCGGAGCATACTGCAATGGAACAGAAAACCCCAGCTAGCAGGCGAGATACCCAGAACAGTAGTCATAACATCCGGCAAAGGAGGGGTAGGGAAAACCACTACAACTGCGAATTTAGGGCTTTCACTGGCTAGGTTGGAATTCAAAGTGGTGGCCATCGATGCAGACGTGGGGCTTCGAAACCTTGACCTGCTGCTGGGCCTCGAGAATCGCGTCAACTACACCGCCATGGAAGTCCTCAACGGTGAGTGCCGCCTTGACCAAGCTCTAATTAGGGATAAAAGATGGACTAATTTTGAGCTCCTTTGCATTAATAAGCCAAGGTATAAAATGCCCATGGGGTTTGGTGGCAAAGCCCTGGTTTGGCTTGTGGACGCCCTAAAACAGAGGCCCCAGGGGTGTCCTGATTTTATTCTCATTGACTGCCCTGCTGGCATTGATGCTGGTTTTATCACTGCAATTACTCCTGCAAATGAGGCCATCTTGGTCACCACACCGGACATAACTAGTTTGAGGGACGCCGATCGGGTTACTGGGTTGCTGGAGTGTGATGGGATTAGGGATATTAAGATGGTTGTGAACAGGGTAAGGAGTGATCTGATTAAGGGGGAGGATATGATGTCTGTGCTGGACGTGCAAGAAATGCTGGGGCTTTCGCTGTTGGGCGTGATTCCCGAGGATGCAGAGGTGATTAGAAGTACCAATAGGGGATACCCACTTGTTTTGAATAGACCTCCTACTTTGGCTGGATTGGCTTTTGAACAGGCTGCTTGGAGATTGGTGGAGCAGGATAGCATGAAGGCTGTGTTGGTGGAGGAAGAGACACCCCCTAAGAAGAAGGGTTTTTTACCTTTCTTTGGAGGTTAATGAGAATATTTACAATTTTGGAAATTTCAATGCAAAACCTCAATGATTTTATGGAAACCCTGATATAGTAAATTGAGGTTACTGCGCTTTTGGATCGTGGCATTCCTGGTGAGTGCTTTACGGGATATTTTCTACTTCCATTTCAATTGATCTGAGGCCACTGAAACAGACGATACTTGTCGATAGGTGGAAATTGTAACTTCTTCACGGGAGAGAAGCGCTATGATAAGCTTATGTAGGTGGAGTTCACATCGTCGTGGTCATTTTAATCAGGACCAGTTGTTCCACGCTCCATGTTGCATTTAATGATACTTTGAATTTTGGGCTGTCAGTTTGGGATTATTCATTATTGTTATGTTATGTTGCGAAAAACATTCTGTGCAGTTTTCATCTCTCAGTGGTTACAGAATTAATGTTACTCAATTATCCAGTCGTAGAGTCAGTACGAATTCCCTTTTCGTGATGTATTGGAGGTTGGGTTATCAGCAGCAAAAAGATGACCCTTCAACACTGTCAGGAAGATTTATTTTTTCGCTTGCATTTTTCTCTTTTGAATTTCTGGAATATGTTGTACTTTTCCCGTTTCTGTGGATTATAATAGAATGTAATGAGATTTTCTTTGAAAAAAATGAAAATCTGATTTGTAAACAAAGTTTAACATTAAATTTTTGCCGCATCCGTGAAAATTTCAATTCTCCTTTTGTTTTGAGGTCCAATTCAAATTGCGTAATTCATTTTACCAAGGAGCCTCACAATTTTCTTATGATGACTGCGATGCTTACAATTCTAGTTTGAGGATTAAATCAAATAAATTCCATTCTGTGAGGGAGTCTTATGTAAAATATTGAGCTAAGCTCTAATATAGTTGCAGGATATTGTTATGAGGATTTAATTGTGTAGTTTTGGTGTCAAATTCATTGAGTCATGATTCATGATTCATGAGTGGTTCATAAGACTCTATTTATCATGAGAATGAATGGAACACTTAGCACTCATTGTATCTTGGTGATGTTCACAGAGGTGAAGCATTGGGCTTGTCTGAGAGGTCACACATCCCAGTACTACTGCAACTCAAGGGTGCTTAACCATGGAATTTTCCCCAAGGTTAAGCCCACTTAGCTTGCAAACCATTTACCATTTATTGTATATAAATCAAAAATAAAAAAAAAGAAGTTTGACAAAAATGTTCATTTTGATTTTGATGTATGAGACTTGAATAAATGACACATCTAAATGAAATATAAAGGATAAAAGAATGTATCAATTGATTTTAGTAACAATAAATAAATTGTTTTTGTAACAACTTGTGTTACTTCAGTAGGGACTTGATACCAACACTTGTTTTCAGCAGCAACATGAATTTAATATTATAAGATAAAAAAATAAAAAATCTTTTCTATATAGATATCGATGAATATATTTTACATCAATTTTTTCAATATATCTAATACTATTTGCTCATGTATTTTCAATGTGAAATTATTTGATGTAGTGTCATTTATTATAATCAAAATGAATTGAAATAAATTCAAAACAAATATATGCATTAGTAGGCACTGGTTCATTTTCACCATTTAAAATACCTTATCGTCAACTAATAAATCTCAAAATCTTTAATAAACCTCTTAACTCCTTCCCTTTGCTAGGTTGGTTCTGCAATGAATATCCCATTGTTTGTCATACTCTGAATCCACAAACACGAGCAAGTTTTCTGCACCATCATTGGCAGTTAAAGGGCTTTCCTGCTCTTTCTGTGGAGCTCACTGGTTCGGACATCAAAAGGAAAGAAAGATCTCCAGACCGAAGAGAACATAACGTTCTGGATGATTAGGGTTTGTAACTCGGAGCATACTGCAATGGAACAGAAAACCTCAGCTAGCAGGTGAGATTTCCCAGAATTGTAGTCATAACATCTGGCAAAGGAGGAGTAGGGAAAACACAACAACTGCGAATTTAGGGCCTTCACTGGCTACGTTGGAATTCAAAGTGGTGGCCATTGATGCAGATGTGGGTTTTCGAAACCTTGGCCTGCTACTGGGCCTCAAGCATCGCGTCAACTACACCACCATGGAAGTCCTCTACGGTGACTGCTGCCTTGACCAAGCTCTAATTAGTAATTAGGGATAAAAGATGGACTAATTTTGAACTCCTCTGCATTCATAAGCCCAGATATAAAATGCCAATGGGTTTGTTGACTTGGTGGCCAGCACTTCCTTGGGGGCTCGTGACATGGTTTAACCGTCTTCTATGGGTCAGGTTAAATCTGGCGTTAGTATCGGGTGTTGACAGTTTTTAGCTTTTGCTGTAACGGCAGATTCCAACAATTGGTATCAGTCTTGGGTCATGGACTGAGTCTCCCTTCAGTGGGTGCCGAAGGCTCAGTCGGTGCCGAGGGGGAGATTGTTTCTTGGTGGTCAGCACCTCCTTGGGGACTTGTGACATGGCCTAATTGCCTCCCGTGAGTCGGGATAAATCTTGCGTTTATATCGGGTGTTGACAGTTCAAACTTTTGGCACAATGTCAATTGATTCCAACAGGGTTTTGGTAGCAAAAGCCTGGCTTGACTTCGGGATGCCCTAAAACAGAGGTCCCAGGGGTGATTTTATTCTCATTGACTGCCAGGCTGGCATTGATGCCGGTTTTATCACTGCAATTTCTCCTGCCAATGAGGCCATCTTGTTGACCACACCGGCCATTACTAGTCTGAGGGATGCTGATCGGGTCACTGGGTTGCTGGAGTTTGAGGGGTTAGGGTTGTTAAGATGGTTGTGGATAGGATAAGGAGTGATCTGATTAAGGGGTAGGATATGATGTCTGTGATATGGCTTAATTGCCTCTCATGAATCGGGTTAAATCTTGTGATTATATCGGGTGTTGATAGTTCAAACTTTTGGCACAATGTCAATTGATTCCAACAGGATTTTGGTGACAAAACCCTGGCTTGACTTCCGGGATGCCCTAAAATAGAGGTCCCAGGGGTGATTTTATTCTCATTGACTGCCCTGCTGGCATTGATGCCAGTTTTATCACTGCAATTTCTCCTGCCAATGAGGCCATCTTGTTGACCACACCAGACATTACTAGTCTGAGGGATGCTGATCGGGTCACTGGGTTGCTGGAGTTTGATGGGGCCGAGTTGGTGGTCACCACCTCCTTGGGGACTTGTGACATGGCTTAATTGCCTCCCGTGAGTCGGGTTAAATCTTGCGTTTATATTGGGTGTTGACAGTTCAAACTTTTGGTACAATGTCAATTGATTCCAACAGGGTTTTGGTGGCAAAACCCTGGCTTGACTTCGGGATGCCCTAAAACAGAGGTACCAGGAGTGATTTTATTCTCATTGACTGCCCTGCTGACATTGATGCCGGTTTTATCACTGCAATTTCTCCTGCCAATGAGGCCATCTTGTTGACCACACCGGACATTACTAGTCAGGACGCTGATTGGGTCACTGGGTTGTTGGAGTTTGATGGGGCTGAGTTGGTGGTTTGCACTTCCTTGGGGACTTGTGACATGACTTAATTGCCTCCCGTGAGTCGGATTGAATCTGCGTTTATATCAGGTATTGACAGTTCAAACTTTTGACACAATGTCAATTGATTTCAACAGAGTTTGGTGGCTAAACCCTGGCTTGACTAAAACAGAGGTCCCAGAGATGATTTTATTCTCATTGACTGCCCTGCTGGCATTGATGCCGGTTTTATCACTGCAATTTCTCCTGCTAATAAGGCCATCTTGTTGAGCACACCGGACATTACTAGTCTGAGGGACGCTGATCGGGTCACTGGGTTGCTGAAGTTTGATGGGGTTAGGGTTGTTAAGATGGTTGTGAATAGGGTAAGGACTAGGAGTGATCTGATCAAGGGGTAGGATATGATGTCTGTGCTGGACGTGCAAGAAATGCATGATTCCTGACGATGCAGAGGTGATTATAAGTACCAATAGGGGACACCCACTTGTTTTGAATAGACCTCCTACTTTGGCTGGATTGGCTTTTGAACAGGCTGCTTGGAGATTGGTGGAGCAGGATAGCATGAAGGCTGTGTTGGTGGAGGGAGAAACACGCCCTAAGAAAAGCTTTTTACCTTTCTTTGGAGGTTCATGAGAATTTTTACAATTTTGGAAATTTCAATGCAAAACCTTAACGATTTATGGAAACCCTGATATTATAAATTGAGGTGACAGCGCTTTTGGATTGTGGCCTTCGTGCGGAGTTCTTTGACGGGATGTTTTCTACTTCTATTTTAATTAATTTCAGGCCACTGAAATAGATGATGCGTATCGATAGCTGGAAATTGTAACTTTTTCATGGCAGGGAAGTGCTACGATAAGCTTAGGTAGGTGGGTTTACAAAACTTTACATCGTCATGGCCATCCTTAATCAGGACCAGTTGTTCCATGCTCCATACTGCATTTAATGATGGTTTCAGTTTTGGTTTGTCAGTTTGAAATTGAGATTATTCATTATTGTTGTGTTATGTTGCAAAAAACATTCTGTGCCATGTTTAACTCAGTGGTAACAGCATGTGTTACTTAATTATCCAATGTTAGAATCAGTACAAATTTCCTTTCCTGATGTGTTGGATGTTAGGGTATCAGCAGCAAGAATGATGCCTTCAACACTGTTGGGAATATCTATATATTTCTCTTGCATTTTTGTTTGAATTTTTGGAATATCTTGTACTATTCCGGTTTCTGTGAATTATAATAGGATGGAATGAGATTTTGTTTGACAAAGATGAAGACCTGGTTTGTAAATGAAGTTTAACATGAAAATTTTGCCTGAGACTATATTAAAATTTCAATTCTCCTTTTGTTTTTGAGGTTCAATTTGTATTGTCTGCTTCATTTTACTAAGGAGCCTCACAATTTTCTTATGATTGAATGCGATGTTTACAATTCTGGGCTGGAGGCATTAAATCAGATAAACTCCATCTAGTAAGGGAGTCTTGTGGAAAACATTCTGTTTAGCTAACGTAGTTGTAGAATTATGATAACCCTATAAGGGTTCAACTGTTTAGTTTTTTATTCAAAGTCATTGACCTATGATTCATGAGCAGTGCCTCATAAGGACCCATCTATCATGAGAAAGAATGAAACACTTAGCACTCTTTGTATCTAGGTGATGTTTACAAAGATGAAGCATCGGGCCTTCTGGAGAGGTCACCCATCCCAACAATACAACTCAAGTGCACTTAACCATGGAATTTTGCCCAAGGTTAAGCCTACTTAGCTTGCAAACTATTTACAATAGTAATTTTATATATATTATAAGTCAAAATAAAATAAAAGAAGTTTGTCAAATATGTTCATTTTGATGTATTAGTTTTTGAATAAATGACATATCTAAATAAAATATGAAGGATAGAGAAATGTATCAATTGATTTTAGTAGCAATAAAATACATTGTTTGTGTAACAGGTAACTTGTTTTACTTTAGTAGGAACTTGATACTCTTTGACAACACTTATTTACAGCAGCATAATGAATTTAACATTATAAGATCAAAAAATATCTCTTTCAATATAGATATATATTTATTTTACATATATTTTTTCAATATATCTAATACTAATCAAACATATTTTTAATGTAAAATTATTTTGAAGTAGTATCATTTATTATAATCAAAATGAATTGAAATAAATTCAAACAAATATATACATTATTAGGCACTGGTTCATTTTCACCATTTAAAAAACCTTTATCGTCAACTAATAAATCTCAAAATCTTTAATAAACCTCTCAACTCCTTCCTTCGCTAGGTTGGTTGTGCAATAGATATCCCATTGTTTGTTGTAGTGTGAATCCACAACCATCAGCAAGGCTTCTGCGCTACCATTGCCACTTAAAGGGCATTTCCACTCTTTCTTTGGAGCTCACTTGGTTTGGACATCAAAAAGAAAGAAAGATAGAACAAAACATTCTGGAAGATTAGGGTTTGTAACTTGAAGCATACAGCAATGGAACGGAACTTCAGCTAGCAGGCGAGATGCCCAGAATAGTAGTCATAACGTCTGGCAAAGGAGTAGGGAAAACCACTACAGCTGCAAACTTAGGGTTTTCATTGGCTAGGTTGGAATTCAAAGTGGTGGCCATCGAAGCAGACTTGGGGTTTCAAAATCTGGACATGCTGCTGGGCCTCGAGAATCGTGTCAACTACACGGCCATGGAAGTCCTCATGGTGACTGCTGCCTTGACCAAGCTCTAATTAGGGATAAAAGATGGGTTAATTTTGAGCTTATTAGTTATTTGCATTAATAAGCCCAGGTATAAATGCCCATGGGTTTTGGCAGCAAAACCCTGGTTTAACTTGTTTTGCTCTAATACAGAGGTCCCAGGAGTATCCTGATTTTATTCTCGTTTACTGTCCTGCTGGCATTGATGCCAGTTTTATCACTGCAATTACTCCTGCCAATGAGGCCATCACTAGTCTGAGGGATGCCGATCGGGTCACTCGGTTGCTGGAGTGTGATGGGGTTAGGGATATTTAGATGGTTGTGAATAGGGTAAGGAGTGATCTGATTAAGGGGGAGTATGTGATGTCTGCGCTGGATGTGCAAGAAATACTGGGGTTTCAACTGTTGGCCGTGATTCCTGAGGATGCAGAGGTGCTTAGAAGTACCAATAGGGGGTATCCACTTGTTTTGAATAGGCCTCCTACCTTGGCTGGATTGGCTTTTGAACAGGCTGCTTGGAGATTGGTGGAGCAGGATAGCTGATGGCTGTGCTGGTGGAGGAAGAGACTCCCCTAAGAAGAAAGGCTTTTTACCTTTCTTTGGAGGTTCATGAGAATTTTTACAATTTTAGAAATTTCAAGCAAAACCTTAATGATTTATGGAAACCCTAATATAGTTAATTAAGGTGACTGCGCTTTTGGATTGTGGCCTTCCTGGCGAGTGCTTTTACGGGATGTTTTATACTTCCATTCTAATTAATTTCAGGCCACTGAAACAGATGATGCTTATGGAGAGCTCGAAATTGTATTTTTTTCACAGGAGGGAGGTGCCAGAATAAGCTTTTAGGTAGGTGGAGTTTACATCGTTGTGGTCATTCTTAATTGGGATCAGTTGTTCCATGTGCCATACTGCATATTATGATGCTTTCAATTTTGGGTTGTCATTTTGAGATTATTGCTATGTTATTTTTTTGATTATTGTCATTTTTAGATTATTGCTATGTTATGTTTTTGACTATTGTCATTTTGAGATTATTGCTATGTTGTGTTATGAAAAACATTCTGTGCAGTTTTTAACTCTCAGAGGTAACAGCATTAATGTTACTTGATTATCCAGTCATAGATTCAGTATGAATTCCCTTTTCCTGATGTATTGGAGGTTGGGGTATCAGCAGCAGGAAAAATGCCTTAAATAATGCCTTAAATACTGTTGGGAAGATTGTAATTTTTCTCATACATTTTTTCTCTTTTGAATTTCTGGAATATCTTGTACTTGTCTGGTTTCTGTGAATTATAATAGAATGTAATGAGATTTTCTTTGACAAGATGAAGATATGATTTCTAAAGGAAGTTTAACATAATTTTTTTGCTCAGTTCATATGAAAAATTCAGTTCTCCTTTCGTTTTGAGGTTCAATCTGAATTGTGATACTTCAAATTCTGTGTTGGAGGCATTAAATCAAATAAATTCCATTCCGTAAGGGAGTCTTGTGGAAAACATTCTGTTTAGCTCCAACATTTGCAGCATTTATACAATTTATACAACCTATTCACTGCTATAAGTGACAAGGAATTCTCCTTCTGATGTATTTGTATTTGTTTCTCCAAAAAAGGTAGAATGAATTATCAGGGAAGGTGCCCTAACAATGTTAGGGCAGTAACCTTTCTTTTGTATGCTGCTTCTGGATTCGATTGTGTGAGTATTTTAAATATTTGAACGAAATCCAAAAACAACATACAAAACTTGTTTCATATTTCAAAAATTATAGAAATTTACTCAAAACTTATCTCATAGAAATTTACTCAAAACTTATCTCATAGATTGTGGAAATTTACTCACTCTGAAGTAACTTTTCTGTTTAATCAGTTCTGCCGATGCATGAATTCCTGAAATTTATTGTATGTGTCTGATATCTGTGATGTTTATATTCTTGAACTCTGGCATCCGTCAGATATCTCGGAGTGAGTGAATGTACAAAATGGTGAAATGGGTGGAATCCACTGCAAATTGGTTTGAAGCCACTTGCACACATTTTCTTAAGGATTCAAATGTTCAGTGCTTATTTTCAACTCTTTCGCCTCACTAACTTTGACGAAGATCATAACAGAAGTCACTCCATGCTCGAGTATTTAAGATTTTCAGGTTTTCTTTTCTAGAATTAGGACCACCTATGCCTCTGTTATTTCTCAGCAGGTTGTGCAATTGTAGCCCTGGAAACAGAATCATATAAATATGCTAGATGCTCATTCCAATTCTGGGATTTGAGCAAGGTTACCAAATGCAGCAAAATTCGACGTTGTCACTGTCTTTGTATGATGTCTTGAAATTGAGTAAAAAAATTTGAATGAATGACATCAATTATTTTATCATGTCAAAAAAAAGTAACGTAAAAATAATTTAAAATGGCAGATGTTAAAATATTCATTGAAGTGTATGGCGATGAAGATATTGTAGATTGAGTCTTACATAGGTTGTCGTCACCCCATAGAAAATTTCGAAATGCTTGACTTGAGAAATCATCAATATTTACCTTGTATTAACAAAGGTGTTGAGACTGGATCAGGTGGAAGCATGACCTTCAGGCACTTGACGGATCAAGGACGGATCAAGGACCAATGTAGGCACAACACTAACAGCTTGTTAATTAGGTGGCTCCTTCAAAGTCGGTAATACCTGTATAGACATGGAATGCACATTAGAAGATTTAGGTTTCCAGTTAAAAACTGTTATGGTAAATTGATGTTATTAAATAGAGGAGATGAAAGTTTCTTATATAGATTTACAAATACAATATTTTAAAAAGAAACAATCATGAACTAAAGATGAAAATAGAAACTACTTAATAAGCTAAAGACTAACATGACCATTAAAGAAACATTACAATATTCTAATACCCTCCATTAATGGTCATTGTCTAACTGCCCTGCAGAATACATGTCTTTTCGTTATAAATTCTTCAAAACATTATGTTGTTGAGACCCTCCTTAGATTTGCAAAATGTCAATGACCAAGAGTAGCCAAAATTCGTCTAGAAAAAATAGAGAAGGCTGCCCCCTTCTTTAGAATGTTTTGCAACAAGAGACAAGAGCATGCCATTGACTCTACCACTGAGATGAGTTTGCCATTAACCCTGCCAAAATCTGCAAAACTTCTAACTAGAAATCATCACAAAATGTCAAACCTGATGTTGGATAACAAAGTTGTCCCTCCGTGTAGCAAAAAACACCAAGAACAACTGCTACGATTTTGAGGAAAAATAGGCAAACCTTCCAATTGTTTGCATAAGAGCACGATGCCCCAAAACAAACTACAAAAAATCAAGATTTTTGAGGAAAATATTGCCACACCCAAAATTACAAATCATCATTTTTTTTTCGAAAAAAAAGCGGTAAAAACCCACAAAGGAATCCCGTGCAACTTTGTGAATTATAAAAATCAGAAATGTTTTAGGGGAAAAAATTATGAAAACCATCAGAGAAACCTTCATGCGGAAAAACACGAGACTTCGCGTGGTAAACAACATATGCAAACAACATGCAACTCACAAAAAACACATGCAAAACACATGCAAGTACATGCAACCTTTAAAAATCTGAGACTTTTGCTCAAACCAGGAAATCACACAATCAAAACCTTTGACTAGGATCTCGATTTTCAACAAAAATCTTCGAAGACGAACCACAAAATTCTATAAAATAACTCTAACGATGTTTATTTTTAAAAATTAAAAAAAAAACAAATTTTTGGAAAAAAATTCTAGAATAGAAGAGGCTCGAATTTTTCTTAAAATGTTCACCAAATTTTATGAAATCCCATCGCGACAACTTTTTTTGGTGTATGTTGTCCCTTCTGCTAAGTGGACACACCTTTATCTGTGATAGAAAATGCCTGTTCCGCATTGACCACAACACTAGTACTACCAAACTGCTCCCTACACCTATCTTGTTGCAATAGCTTATTGCACAACTCATCAAATTTTAAGTCAACATTAGTGGAGGTAATGTTGACCGTTTCAACAAAGTGTTCGTAGGACCGTGGTAGACTCTTCAGCGTAATCACTACCATGTCCCCCACTTCCATCTTGCGGCCAATAACGTCCAGTTGATCGCGGATATCCTCAATCTTCAAAAGATGCTCCTGCAGAGACATCGTCTCATCCATTACAAGAGAAAACAACATATTCTTCAAAAAGAAAGCTCGACTTTTATCCGATGTTTCATGGAGACTTTTCAAGTGCACCCAAATCTCTGCTGCAGACTTGCCAGATGACACCTCTGGAAGCATCTCATCGGTGACATATAACTTCAGCAACATAACCGCTTCTCAATTATGTTCATCAAACTTGTCTTGGTCTTTGCCCATTGTTGTAGGACGTGTTGGTTGTATTTCGTGTTTTTGCTAAAATGCCTGGTTCCTTGTCCTGCTCTCTGAAAATTTTCAGGTTTTCATGCTAATTCCTTGCCAAATCCTGATAAACCCTGCAAAAATCTTAAACCCTAGCATCCAAGTGTTAAACGATGCATAAAAAACCCTTAGCCATGTCTTATATTCCTTCGTTACCTTTTTCAGTCACTAAAGGCATGTGCTATATTAAAGGTTTAA
>MU226363.1:1215462-1236716 GCA_018584345.1 Thuja plicata | reverse complement strand
AGTGTATCTTGTTTATGTATTTTCTTTGCTTATTATTGACTCTGCAGCCCAAAGGATAGGCACTGGTTCAGGAATCTATTTGAATACCTATCTTTGTCACATATGTTCTAGGTTTTCAATTACCAAATCATATTTAAACACTCTGTTACCAAGAAAACATAAGCTAAACTTGTTTAAGGACCTCTGTCAGCAGGACATAGTCCATGTTATTGATTCCTTAAAGAGAGAATCATTTAGGTTGTCCCTCCTATCAAGAAAAGGAAGAAGGATTGAAATCCTTGTCTCACTGGTTTTCTGTCATATTTATGATTATGATTTGTATGGTTAAATCCTGTATATGATTATGCTTGATCATTTACAAGGTATTTTATAAGCTTGTTTAATAGAGATACATGACAAATCAGTGTCCACAATAACAAATACTGTGATATCAGTAATCTTTCAAGGTAAAACCTGCCTGAGTAGTTGTGGAACTAAAAAATGAAGAAGGACCTTATCTAGTCCTTAGCAATTAGGATTTTCTTGTATCTGAATCAGGAGTAAAGGTTCAAGGTTCACATAGACATTTCAAGCATTGTGATTCATACAAGAAAAATCCCTAACAGGACGAGTAGAGTTACCTAAAACAAGCTAGTCAAAGCACCGATACTAAAAAATCGAAAGCATCATCTGCTTCCATATATTGTAATTCCTGCCGTTGAACCGTTGATTTCCCTCCAACATGACGTTGGTCAATGACGTCATCCCTCATATTTTCCAATGCACAAAAAATGAGGCAAACTTGAGCTTTTAGAAAATTTTAAAAAATTCTATCAAAAACCAGTAAAAACCTTCAACATGTAGCTGGTACAAATGCCAAAAAAATCTGATTTTCTAGTAAAAATCGGTCAAGCGCTTGCCCAGAAACTTTATAGAGGGTGCAACACTCTTCAAATTCATACTTTTGTCTAAAAATCGAGAAAAACTTCTACAAAAATCCCTAGCTGCTGAAAAATTGCAGGAATGACCAAAATTTAGAAAAAAACATCTATTGAGAGGCTTAGAAACCTTAGTCGCAGGTACCCATGATTATCTTCAAATGCAACCAAAAAATACACGATTCTCTGAAAATCGTGGAACAATCTCCTAAAAAATCCTCAAATTTTCTTTAAAAAATTGAAAAACTACTGGAAAAAAAATTCTAGGTAGAAAAGCAATGAATTCTTATAAAAAATTCACTAAAAACTACCTAAGCTTTGATACCAAGTTATGGTAAATCGATGTTGTTATTAAATAGAGGAGATAAAAGCTTCTTATATAGATTTACAAATGCAATGTTTCTAAAAGAAGCAATCATGAACTATAGACGAAAATAGAAACTGCCTAATAAACTATAGACTAAGATGACCATTAAAGAAACATTACAATATTCTTCTAAAAATTACAAGAAGAAACTGTTCAAACTGTTCAAATAGACATGATTCCAAACAAATTTAACAACCAACTACATCTTCACCGAGGATAAAAGAAGACCAATTAGCACCTTTGATAGAGAATAAATTGGAACAACTGAAGCAAAAGAACAACAATCAACTCTACAAAAAGGACATTAATCCGTGTGCTACGCAAACCCTCTTTTTACTTAGAAGTTTCTCCACTTGTAATTTGATTTGTTGATTTCAGAAATCTATCTTTAAATTCCTTTTGGACTTCGTTTGCAGCTGAGAAAATAAAGAGGCAAGACACAGAAACACGAGTAAAGATGACTGACAAAGTGCAAATTTGCAGTAATCATTATGATGATTAAAGACTGCTTTTCACATGTTTTTCCATATAGGCAACAAAATAAGATACTCAACACCATCAACAATAACATTAGCATGTAACTGGGTCCTAAGTAAAGCTTCTTTCCAACTTAGCTTGTGTTAAAAAATAGCAAGCAATTCATTAACATATAATTCCATTATTTTTTTAACAAACAACATTCCAAAAAATATGCATGTTTTTTTTTCCCTGACAAAATGGACAATTAAATTGGGTGGATCATAATACACTTAAACCTCTATTTAATGGGTAGTTTGCAACGTTTAAACCTCTTTCCAATGGGTAGTTTGCAATGTAGTATCTTCTAAACATTTAATTGACCATCTGAATTGACTTTTGATTTCCAAATTTGAGTTGTTAGCTTTGATCAAAACTTTTCATTATACTCGCGATTTCATTTGAAGTTTATAGAGGCTTTAAGGGTAAATCAGAAAGGACCTACAAATATATATTCTTTAATTAAAAAAGAAGACAACCATAATCGATCTTTGAAGATGTTGCATTGGATAGGGTTACATAGCTTCATAGATAATTCCAATGACATGAAAAATTGTACAAAAAATAAAATAAAAATTATTGGTATTTGTTCCTCAAAATAGTTTTGCCCAAAACTTTTCAATATACTTGTGATTCCATTTGAAGTTTAGTCTAGGCTTTAAGGGCATATCCGAAATAAACTACAGATATATGTTCTTTAATAAAAAAAAGAAAGGATAAGATAACAACCATAATCACAATCTTTGAAGAAGTTACACTCGATAGGGGTACACAACTTCATAGATAATTCCAACAACACAAAAAATTGTATGAAAATATATAAATTATTGGTATTCGTTCTTCAAAATAAATTGAGTTTTAACAATATGACATGGTAAGCAGCTCAACATAGAGAAATCCCAAAGATTTCCAACATTGCAAGCTCATTTTCTAAACAAGAAATAAAACAATTTTGGAAACCTTAAAGCAAGGGGTTGTTCTTGATGAAGAATATGTCTGTTCCACCAAATATATGAGGTGGCGAAGTTGAAACCATGTTGAAGAAAGGTTTCACTCTATTTTGAGAAATGACAAATATATTGTCAAACGTTCTAGATAAGATTCATTTTTGCATTGGTTCATTTGTTTCATAGCATTTGGGTATGACCTTGAATATTAAGAATAAAGCTCCAACAATTTTTGTAATATGCATTATTAAATAAAGTATGATCAAAATAGCAGTTTGACCCATTTGTTGGGCCCATCCACAAGTTTCCCATGCAAATGTAAGATTATCAAGAATAAATTGACCAACAATAAATCCTATTTCCTCAGCTCTCACAATTCCTTAAACAACTGGTTTAATCCTAATAACTAGGGCATTTGTAATGATTTTATTAGAGGTATAAGCAGTATTAGAGGGCGCAAACCAAAGAGTGTCTCATTTTTTCCTTTAGGAAGAAGTTTGATTATGCCACCATTAATCAGTAACAAAAGGCCAAGAGTCACTATATAGAAATTCAAATTTATTTGAAAACCACTTCTATATTAGAAGCAAACTATGTAAGACCAAGAGTCACAACTTAGATTTCCACTTTAGATGTCCCAACGAGGAATTGAACTTGGGTCTCTACAATGAAAACCTAATATTTTAACCAATTAATCGCAACCCCTAGGACTATTGGCTATATTTGGAATCTATTATATGTTAGAAATATAAACTTTGATAATATCCTCAAAGTTTTGTTGAATATCTTGTCATTGGTAATCTTTGGAAGTCGTAAAATTATTTGAAAAATATTACATATATCAAAATTTCTAGACTAACGAACATTAGATTCATCCCTTAAAGTGTCGATCCTTTCCTTTCTATGTTTATAATTGTGATAAAAAAAAACTAGTGCCTTTGTTTGCTTCTTTTATTCAATTTTGTCTAGATATGACTGTAGCCCCTTATCATATGAAAATGATCGATTTTACATAGTCAAGCTTCGATAGCAATAATGGAAGTTTGGATTCTATAGTATTAGGATAATAATTGAGAAGTTTTCTAGCATGAACACATTTTTCGTGGAGAGATTTTTCCTTATGTTTATGTTGCCAAGCCACTCATTTGTCAAATGAGTGTAGGTAGAGCATTAAGTAATGGTTGCCCACCACCAATCAATCCAAAACTTTGCTTCATCTAGTTTAGGTAAAGAATTCCAAATCCCCTCAATGGAAGCTAAACAAACACACTTCTTTAAATGAGAAACATTAAGTTTGAAGGGCATAGAGTTCTCAATATTTAACTAATGTTGCAAACAATGGGATAATAACTAGAAAAGGTAGTAGAAAGGTCACATGAACACATAAACCTAATGAAACATGGACCATATGTAAATTTGTGCATCCTACTCACAAATTAGATGTCCTTTTTGGCAATAAAAACATGCATTTGGCTTATTCAAATACACTAGAGGCTGATCTAGTTGGAATCTTGGTTCAATAAGTTTAATATTCTCTTGTAGTACTCCATTCAAGTCTACTTCCATGCAAGCCCTTAGGTGAACCCTTAAACTCAAAAAATTGTTACAACTATGCTTATATCATGTTACTTTGCCCAATTGAGCTACAATGTCCTTTAAAAATCATGTAAAAGCTAAATTAAGGAAATTAAACTCTACCCACAATGGGTAATGTGAGCAAGATGATCCTTCATGGATGAAAGATACAATTTCAAGCCTAAAGGTAACAAATTTTTCCACAAATGACCTAAGTGTCATATTGCAAAATAACTTGAGCATGATATGTTGACTTAAACAAAGAAAAAACATACTCTTTTGCAAGGTCTCTTACAACTTCAATTTTCCATCTCATTTCCCAAATTCAACCAAAGCCCATTTATAAAATAATAGTTCCATTTTGGTATTTTTAAATAACATCAATGACATCATCAAGGAATTGTGCCTCTAAGGTTTTACCCGTTTTAGAGTGCGTGGTTTTGCATTGGTTCATATGATTCATCACCTATATAGAATTCATTTTTCTTCATATCCACATCTTCAAAACCTACAATGATCAAATTGGGGTTTTGTTGGATGACAATTAGTCCTTCATGCAAAGCCTTCACAAGATACCTTACATATTCATAATCCACATTTACATTCAAATTTTGTATAGCCATTGCCATACACATTATATCAACTAACACCTTCGATTCTACATCAAAGCCAAAAACCTGACACAATCCATGCATAATGTATATGAAATAAAATTCAAAGTCCTTAAGATCAAAAGGCTCCTCAAGATTACCAGAGATAAGGATTTGTTTTATGTTGGCCCCCTTAGACATGTATCTTGGTACCTTCCCTTTGCCTAAAGCAACTTTGTTATCCTCAATTTTGGACTTAACTTCCTACATTTCTTTACATTTCTTTTCCATTGCCTCTAAGCTAGAGATTTCTTCAACCTATTTGGCCACCATTTTCAGCCATTTTTAGACTTTTCCACTGCCAAACACCCAAAAGTTTCCCATTGCACATATGTAAGATTGTCAGTAGTCCGAGCTACTAAAAGATTCACATGTTACATGTAGAATCTAGATGAGTAAGATTGTCCTAATATGCCCTTAAATCATCGACATCTCATATTTTCTTCAAATAATGAAGACTACCATCCACCATCCAAACTTAAAGTGACATTTCCTTATTGAGCCACGAAATGATCAATGAAGTTACTTGACAATTTCCAAGAACGACAATTCTTTTTATACTTGTTGTCTATGATAGTCATGCAAATTTGTATACACAAACATCTAATTTTTCCTCTAGTGTTTCTTTTATTTAGTTGCGTAACAATGATAATTTTGGTAAGAATGTATATTTAAAAAATAAATGAAAATATCTATTATGAATGAAAATAATTTTTAGATTAAAAATAACGATTTTTTAAAATTGGATGATTTGTTTGTGTTAATTTACAAATTTTTGAATTGATTTTTTAATAATTATAAATGAATCAATATAGTTGTCTTTATTCTTAGTCTTGAATTTTTTTATTTATTTTGTATGAAATATTTAGACATCAAATTGGTCTAGATTTACAACAAAGTTAAGCATTTTATATATTTTTGGAAGTTCTATAGATCTTTTATTATTTGTTTTTACCTAGTCTACTTAATTCTATTTTCTTCTTAAATCAATTTGAGACTTTCCTTTCAAAGGATTGTGTTGTCCTTCTTTATGCACTATTATTGAACTCCCTTCAATATGATTATATATTTAATCTTTCAAAGGGTCTTGAAAAATTCCTATTAAAATTTCATACTTATTTGAAGCAATAGTAGCATTGTCTTACTTGAAAATTTGTTGCTAATGACCATTCTTATGTTGAACATGTTTATTTATTTTTGTTGTGATAAAGACGTATGAAATTTTTGAGATC
The DNA here is from genome assembly GCA_018584345.1 of Thuja plicata. Taxonomy (NCBI): domain Eukaryota; kingdom Viridiplantae; phylum Streptophyta; class Pinopsida; order Cupressales; family Cupressaceae; genus Thuja; species Thuja plicata. The sequence continues at coordinate 1,230,512 of MU226363.1, read as the reverse complement.
CTTGAAGCACATATTGTTCTTTTTGTGATCCTTAATAAGGTGGCCATTTTATGAAATTTACTATATTTAAATATCAAATGGTCATAATCAAGCTCCTACATGTATGACCATGAATTTAGGTTTAGCTCAATGGTTTCACGAAGATCTTTCTCTAGGAAGTTCTTTCTTGAAATCTACTTCCACACATGTTTCTGATATAAAATAGTAGTAAAACAAGGGTGATGTCCCTTACATAATTACATCCCATAGGCGTTAATAGAGACCAACATCACACTAACCAAAAAGGTACTATCTATTACAAGGATAGGCCATAAACAACACACTAGTAGAAAAGCTAGTAGCCCACCTCAAGAGTGGGCATACAACTATCCAAATGATACTATCATTAAGATCCCCACCACAAGGGGGAGCAAGCGGTGAAACTTTTTTTGAGAGACAATTAGAACAAGGGGCAGAGTGGTAAGGAGGATGGACATCGTCAGCCGAAGATTGGAGCAGAGTAAGATCAACAAATAGAGAAGGTGTTGAACTCACAAAAGGATTGAGAAAGGGGGGTGAATAAGTTTGGACAACAATAATAAATTTAATTCATATATTGATATACCTCAAATGACCATAAGCAAAGAATTTTAATGAAACAATAAAGCAAAAAGCATAATCAACACATGAACACCAGATTTACACGGAAAACCCATATACGGGAAAAAACCACGGTGAGAATCAAACTCACAATATAGATAATATTTCATTATAATGTTTAGGCTCACTGCCAAGACTAGCACAACTAGGGCTCACTGCCTTAGGGCAAGATACAAAAGACTTGTACAACTGAAACTCACTGTCTTAAGAGAAGATACAAAAATATGCCAATAGAATCATCGTCATCGAATGACAACATGAATCTCAGAGATGAAATAAGATGAATCTCCTGAACATGAATCAACAACACACTGTCTTTGAATATATTTCTTTTAGTTCCGACCTCTCCACAGCTGCTTCACTTCTTTACACAATGCACTCTTCTACACTTCCTTTCTTCCACAGTTTTGCACACACACCTCAATCCTTTAATGCATTCCTTAAATATAAGATAGATCATTAAAATCTTTACTGTAGGCCAACCACTGTAGGATTTGAGAAATACAAATCCACAGAACCCAAAGAACACCTGCATGGAAATACCTGTTACAAGGAAGAAGCAGAAAGGAGGAAAAAGCAGAAAATCAGAAGTACTCCAAAAAAGAGAAAAGAAAAAATGTATTCCAAGTTATAAAACAATAATTACAAAGTTCAACCTAATAAGGTGAACAAAACCCTAAAGGCTAAAAAAGCTAGGTTGCGCATTAATAATTAATATAAATATTAATTATAATGCACCTAAGATAAAGCTTAAGATAAAAAGAGTAAATAATAACTTAACTAATTAAATCAACATGATTTAATCAATAAGCATAAAGTATGATTACTCTAACACCCTTAAGGTAAGCTCAGGGGGTAAGCTAACCTAGCACAACTATGAAAGCAAGAAAAGGGTCCCGACTACAAGGCCTGATCAGGTACCCTATACAAGGAAATCTCTGTAAATCGGAGAAAAGAAGAAAATCCAATGGGAAAAACTCCTCTCCAAAAAGAGATAGAACAAACATGTTGAAAAAAACATGAAGGAAGGCCTCAAGAAGATGCCCCAAGGACAACTTCCATCACCCCAAGAATAGAGCGCAAGTGAAGATAGCACAAAGATACAAAAGGTTTAGTGAAGATGTCAACAACCTGTGCTACAATGGGAATATACTCCAAAATGAGAACACCATCCTGAATCAACTAGAGGATGAATGCGTATGGAGCTTAATGTGTTTGGTGTGCTGATGCTCCACCGGGATGTGGGAAATGTGAATATCACTTTGATTTTCGTACCAAAGAATAGTGGGGTGATCAAGAGGAAAATGAAACTCAGTCATCAACTGTCGAAGCCACAAAATATCCTGAATAGCGAGCACTGCTACCCGATACTCAGCCTCTATAGATGAAAGTAAGAGAGCATGCTACTTCTTGTACAACCATGTGATAGGACCAGAGTCAAGACAAAAAACAAAGCCAAAAGTAGACTTTTGATCATCAACATCACCAACCCAATCTGAGTCAGTGAAGCCAACAATGTGAGGATCCCCTGATGTGTAGTGAATGCCATATGAAATGGTGCCCTGAATGTACCTGATCAAAATACGCTTGGCAGCTTTCCAATGACTCTCATGAGGCTCATGAGAAAAATGAGAGACAAGGCCAACAACAAAGGAAAGATCAGGATGAGTGTGTGTCAGGTACAACAAACTGCCAACCAGTTGCCAATACAATGTAGGATCCACTGAAGGTGAAGTGCAAGTGGTAGACAAAGTAACACTTGACTAAAAAGGTGTGGGAGAAGGCTTGCAAGAAAGAATTTGAAAGCGTCGAAGCATGTCAAGAGAATACTTCTACTGTTAAACGAATATACCAATAGAGGACTGAATAATCTAAAGACCAAGGAAGTAGTGTAACGAACCAAGGTCAGTTATCTCAAACTGCTCCATCAATGCACTCTAAACATCCCGAATCATAGAAGATGAGATACCTGTGATGAGAAGATCATTAAAATATAGCACAAGGATCAAAACCGCATCCTCAAGATGCTAAATATAAACCGTAGGATTGAAATGATAGCTTGTGAATCCTGTGGAAAGAAAAAAAGGGTCCATCTTCTCATACCAAGCCTGAGGGGCCTGTTTGAGACCATACAAAGAACGTTGAAGTCTGCAAACCAAGGAGGAATCCTGCACAAATCCCTGAGGATGATCCATGTAGATCTCTTCATTAAGATCACCGTGTAAGAATGCACTCTTCACATCCATCTTAAAATGGGTCATCCCTAAGAAGCTGCGAGGGATAAGACAAGGCAAATAGAATTCATCTTGGCGATAGGGGAAAATGTCTCAGTGTAATCAACACCCTAAACCTACGAGAAACCCTTCGCAACAAGATGTGCCTTGTACTTATCAATAGAATGATCAACAACAAACTTAGTACGATACAAACACTTGCATCACACTAACTTTCTTCCCTTAGGAAGAGAACAAAGATCCCATGTATGATTATTCATCAAAGAAGAATACTCCTCCATAGCAGTGTCCCACTCAGGATGCCCTGTCGCAGTTGAAAAATTATGAGGATCATCATAAATGGCATGAATCAGAAGGCTAGAACCCGTAGTATGAGACTGGGTACGATGGGAAGATGAAGGGTCACCTGCCATAGATCTTGCAGCGTCAACATTAACACGGGCCCATCTAGGCATCTGTGGAGGATCTTGTGGTGGAGATAAAGGGGGATCACCAAGATCATCATCATCATCCTAAAAATAATCTGGAAGAGATGAGGGAGTAGTGGTAAGTGAAGTAGACTCTGGAGATAGGGTATCCACTGTAGGAAGACGCTCATCAAACTTGACATCCCGTCAAAATAGGATCTCTCAGGAATCAGGATCAAACAACCTGTATGCCTTAACATCCTTGCAGTAGCCAACAAAAATGAGGGGTCAGCTCTTCCGCTCCATTGCTCTTCTTTGAGAATCAAGTATAAATGCCCATGCTTGGCTACCAAAAACCCAGAATGAAGATACATTAGGATTGACACGAGACCAAGCCTCTTCAGGAGTCATATGTCGAACTGCCTTGTGGGGCATCCAATTCTAAATATAGTTTTCACAATTAAGTTCCTCTACCCAAAAAGACGACCATGGACTTGGACTGAATTATAAAATTTTCCATCTCCCAAAGTTTTATGTTCTTTCTCTCTGCAACACCATTCTGCTGAGGGGTGTAGGGAACTGAAAACTAATGTTGTAGACCATGTTCAGAGAAAAAATATCTAAAAGCGTGATTCACATACTCCCCCCATTTTCTGTGCCTATCTGGAAAATAGAAAGACCAAATTTCTTCCCCACAAATGTCTTAAAGATTCAAAATGAATCAAATACATTAGACTTGTAATTAAGAAAGTACAACCATGTGCGTCGGGAGAAGTCATCAATGAAAGTAAGCACATATATGGCACTAGAAAAAGGAGTAGGAAATGACATAAGGTCACTATGTATCAAATCCAATGGTGCCAAGGCACAAGGATCTCATCCTTGAGGAAAAGGATCCCCATGTTGTTTTCCAAGAACACAACCTTGAAAAACACCATCAGTGCAAGGAATCTGTGGAAGCCCAAGAACAAGTTCTTGTGTGCTCACCTGCTGAAGATATCTGTAATTGACATGGCCCAAATGCTCATGTCAAATCCTGATCACTGTATCTACATGTGCTATAAGAAAGGAACCTGTACCATCAGAAGGCTCAAATCCATCAAATATATATAAGTAGGATGCAGAGTCAACACTCCTAGTAGCCACAACCGAATCAAAATCATGGAGGTCCCGAATAACCACATCATGTGGTGAGAACTCAACTGTCTTACCAAAGCTAGAGTGGAAAATATGATAGATGGAAAAGAGGTTTGTTGAGAGATCAAGGACCACAAGAACATCTTGAAGAGAGGCCCCAACCAATCCACCAGAACCAGAACCCAAAATTGAAAGATGTGATGAGTTACCAACAACAATCTGGGAGGTAGCACAAGGAGCAAGTGAGGTGACCAACTGCTGAGTGTGAGTCATGTGGTGAGAGGCACCTGAATCTAAAATCCAAGTGGGCTCAAAAGTTGATGCTTGTGCAGTAAGAGCACGACCTTTACCTGTAGGGGAGAATGTGGATTGAGGAGAGGAAATATGATGCTCCTGCATGGCTTCCTCTAAAACCTCCAAATGTTTTTGACACCTAGAAACTGGATGCCCATCCTTTCCACAAAAACTACAAGCTTCACATGTTTTCTTCTTAGTCTTGGAGGAAGACTAAGTAGACTTCGAAGAAGATTTACCCTTTGAAGGGTTAGTTGGAGGTTTTGAGTTAGTTTTCTGTGTAGGTTTGGAGGTAGACTCATTGCCTGCTGAATCTTTCTTTGGTTTTGATTTCTGTTTTGGTTTCCCCTGTGTTGTCTGAGTGACCAATGCTTTTCTCATAGAGCCAGAAGTAGCATCCATTTTTTGAATCTTTGACTGCTCTCATGTCAAATGATCACATAAAGCCTCAAAGGAAGGTATAGTGTGCCTAATACCCAGGGCATCCATAATGGAATAGAAAGTGGAAGAGAAGATCTGAAACTGTCCTCGCAGCTTTGAGAGTATCAGAAAGATACACTCATCATCTGACTTGTTCTTCTCACATTCCTGTAAAACTAAACGGATAGACTTGAACTTCATCAAGAAGTCAGAAACATTTAGTGCCATTAAGCCCATTTTGTTCCTATGTTGAAGAATCTCAAAAGGACACTGCAGAGCAGGTTGGTTCTCATCCAGAAAAGACCATAAGCCTCGTGACATTATCAACCTGGCCATGTGTGCTTTCAAGGTGTGGTAGTTAATTATGAGGTGTTAGTCAGGCAACTGAAGGGTCCAACATTGAGAAAAAGAAGACAAAAGTAGAAGGGTCTTTCTAAAGTAAATGATAGAAAGTGAAATACACCCCCCACAATATAGTATACTATCTCCCATACACCAAAATTAACTATGAAAACACAAAAAATGAGAAGAAAACCTAGAGTCCAAATAGACAGAGGAAGGAAATTGAAGCCCCATCTTTGACGCTAAAAATAGGTACTCAAATGACCAAATTTAAAGATGAAACCCACATGGTGGTATCAATATCAGAAAGAGCTTTTCGAGGATATATAATACTTTAGATTTTGACGCCGTATGCTCAAGACATGAGCAAAACTCATTGGAAAACACAGAGATGGGAAACAAATTAACGTCCAAATAGATGCCACCTGCTAACGGGAAAAATTTTGACAGGTCTCTGACCATTGATGATGTCAGCATGACATCACTACTAGAAAAAAAATCTGGTTACCGAAAAAAAATTTTCGTCACCTAGAAAGTGATGTCAGCCGCCGGAAAGTTGACTTCAGCTCCCCGCCGGGCAGCAGTCGGGCTGCCGGTAGCAGAGGAGCATGGGACGGGCACTGGAAGCATGCTGGCAACATGCCAAAGAAGTGTTTTTTCAAAATTTTTCTTGATTTGCGTGTCATACGACTTGAAGAGAAAAAATGCGCCAGAAGTCACTATAGGCAAAATAAGTCGCACCTTATATGAAAATGGGGGTTTTGGGGCATTCTGGATGCGATCGTGAGGTTGGTTTGTGCCCAAAATGCACCAAAAAGACTTCACCCCCAGATTCAAGACAAAACCCTAAAAAATAGAACTTTTCCCCTTCAGATACTGCTTCCAAAAACACCTGAACAGACAACATCAGTACAACTCTGATACCATGTAGGATTTGAGAAATAAAAATCCACAGAACCCAAAGAGCACCTGTATGAAAATACCTGTTACAAGGAAGAAGCAGAAAGGAGGAAAAATCAGAAGCTCAGAAGTACTCCAAAAAAGAGCAAAGCAAAAATGTAATCCAAACTATGAGACAATAATTACAAAGTTCAACCTAATAAGGTGAACAAAACCCTAAAGGCTAAAAAAGCTAGGTTGCACATTAATAATTAATATAAATGTTAATTATAATGCACCTAAGATAAAGCTTAAGATAAAAAGAGTAAATAATAACTTAACTAATTAAATCAACATGATTTAATCAATAAGCATAAAGTATGATCACTCTAACAACCACAACCATGATACAAACATTATTACATAAAAGAGGTGGTGTAGGAGCACCTGATGGATTTTATGCCTCCATGAGGCCACTTTGTAAATATTTTATTTATGTTATATTTGAGTCATGTCATAAGGTCTTTATGGCCCATATTAATTTTTTTAAAGTTGTTTTATGTTGCTAGGAAGTAGTTTTGTTGAATATTGTCAATTATTGTAATAAAATTGTCAAGTTGCAAAATTGGAATATGAAAGGTCATTGAAAAAATTCATGTGGAAGTTGGTTGGACAGTTACTAACAATTGGGAATGAGTTTAAATATGTTCAAACACATCATGTAAGGTCATGAGGAGAAGAGTAGAAATAGAATGTAAAGTTTTGAGAAGTTATTGAATAAAATACATTGAGTTTCTTGTATTTTCCAATGTTTTGATATGCTCTAGATGACTGTATAGCCTTTTACGACCTGATATTCACATGCCACAAATTGTATTTGATAGAGTAGTGGATCCTCTTCCATTTTCACTTGGTTCCATTCATTTTAATTAAGTATTATGAAATTTATGGTTGTTTTAATGACTACAATTTCTAGATTTTTGGGTAATAGTCACCCCGCAACAAATTGTACAAATTTATACAGATGTTTTATGATCTTAAAGTGGTATGGTTGGATAGATTATTGAATTATATTTCTATTTCAAATGGTCTCATGAATTTTTATGGAGTTTCATGAAAGTTATTGCATTTTTACTGAAACAGGGTATGAAACCCTTAGTTTTGAGGGCTTGACCACCAAAATAATGATTTGAAACACATGCCAGCATCAAAAAATTCTAAAATCCAGCTAATAGGAGGGATTTATAGTATTATAATTTTTTTTGGTGGTTGTGGAGCAGGGTAGTGATGTTTTTGATCGAGATTGAGGAAGACCTAGTAAGAATTTCCTACATTTCTTAGCTTATTTAACTAGATAGAGGTATGGTTTTGAGAAAAGGTGATTTGGGTATTATTCCAATCTTGGAAATTGATATTTTAAGACCTTTTTAAATCTATCTAAGAATCAAGAAATAATATTGGTAACTTTAAGTGTGAAATCCACATAGGTGCTTTGGAAAAGAGGCCTAATAGGGCTTAGGGGCATAATTACCATTCATTATTTTAGCCTTGTGTTCCAAAACAACCATACTTCAATCCAAGATATGTTAATATATGGCCAAATGGGTATACTAATATGTTATAATTTTATGAAGATATAATTGAAATCAAAAGTTGTGATTTGTTTTTTCATCTGTCATGGCTAGTAGGAAATGTTAGAATTCAAAGAATTCAATCACAAAGATCCACTGTATGCAAAATACTTGTCATAAAAGAAAAGAATGGAGACACAACTCATACTGATCTGAAAGATAAAATATTCATTCAGAGAGATAATAGAGAGAATTATAAAAGAATTGATAATTACAAAGAGATCAATCCTTATAAAGGAGATCCAACACCAAAAGGTGGAGAAACCTAGGTTGCATGATAATAATTAATAATAGAATTAATTATTATATGCCTAAAGTTTAGCTTATGTGAACTAGAGATAAAAAGTGACTTTAATAATTAAATTAATAATGATTTAATTAATAAGTAAAAATATATTTTTACACTAACACCCCCTTAAGATAAACTTAGGGAGAAGCTAAAAACCTAGAAACAACTACTGAAAACAAGAAATGGATCTTGACAACATGGCCTGATCAAGTACCCAAGTACAAAAAATATCTATAAAGAGGAGAAAAGGAGAAAACCCAGTGGGAAAAACCATTCCTAAAAGAGATGAAGACTAGTGAAGGACTGAAGAAGCCTCCAAACTAGAGAATGTCCTAGAAGATAGCAAAAAATGAAGAACATGAAGAACATCACTGAAGCATGAAGCTGCAAACATTGTCGAAGAATAACTGCTGGAACCTCCACTGTAATAGAACATGATGAGGTAGAGAAGACTGTAAACAAAGGCTGAAGAGCTGATCAATCGAACATGGAAGGATGCCTTAAAAACATGAATGAAAGAGTGTCCATATGGTAAATAATCCATTTCACCGAAATGTATAGGTACCCAACCACTGCATCCGCCTAGTATGTAGGAAAAAATACTGTATACATAGATCACTCCATTGAACCAATGAATCATTAGAACCAATAGGAGATACCCCCTCATAATGCTGAGTAGGAAGAGGCATGACATGTACACTGAACTAGACTGCCAAGAATAATTGTATGTTGAAGAACTAGGAACATAGAAAGTGTAATAGAAAGTACAAGCACATATAAAGGATGGTGTCATCGAGGAAACACTCTCTTGACACACATCATGAGGCTAATGTCATGGAAGGCACACTCACTTGACTAAGGTAAATCAAACCCCCTATGACACTTTATAATGTAGTGCGAGTATAAACATACACAAAAATGTCCAATATCCCAAGCATGCATCAAATGACACTTTATCATAGTACGTTTGCCAAAAAAGAAAAATTATAGAAATAGATGTATACAATGCTCATGAATGATAGAAAGCTGTAGGTACATAAGTAAAAGGTAAAAAGAAGTCAACCCATGCAAGGAAAATGATCTGAGGACCTGAAAAATCCAAGATATTCACCAGATTGCCAAAAAGAAAAAAATGAATAAAATGTACCTAGAGAAGATTTTGGAAATGAGACCTATACAAGAAGAAAGAGCAGAAAACCAGATTTTCAACGATGTGAGGAAGTCAAAAATTGGAGCCCAGATGAGCAAGATATGGATCCCAGAGTGAAAACAGGATCCCTGACTTTGACTAACAAAAAAACTTGCAAGATGATAAAATTAGAAAACCAAAGCTACAAAATCAGGTTGAGCTCCAAACCAGCTTTCAGACAATATCTCATTTGGCGAAAATGTCTCTATTTTCTCAAGATACGAGCAAAAAATCGAAGAGGGCTATGTTGGTTCTTTGTAATGCCCTGCCAGGGAACCCATGAGAACTAACCTAAACATGACACTAAGTTAACAAGATAATTTTTTTTAAAAATGTTTATAAACAACAACGATAACAATGTGGAAGCAACACGATGAAGCACATAACGCACGTAAGTACAACTCATACATAGATAATAATTCTTGAGGTTTCCTTGACGTATAATTACTTAAGCAAAATAATCTATGAATAACAACTATAAAGACTAACATAAATGATACATCAAATAGACCCAATAATATACATCTCATATAATAAGATCACATATACATCTGATACCCAAGGTATACAACCTAATCAACATCCACTGTACAAGTCGCAGGGTATGTAATAATACATAATAAAGCAATACAATACATCCTCCAAAGGATGGTAACCAATATCCACATATGGTACAAGTACACAACTCATGTAACTAAACAAGTCTCTAAAAGACTAAGAAGATGAAACAACAACAAGGATCATCCAAGCATGAAGAAGAACAGTCAGATCTCAATGGTAATAAGAATCACTACCACCCGACCGCGTGGAACCAAAGGTCCACTCCCACCGTGCTGAGGAGATAGTAACAAGCCACTCACACGGGGTATACAACATGAAGGAAAACACCAAGGTATACATGACATCATACTCAAATGCATAGGAAGATCCTTTAAGTTCACTAAACCACAAGGAACTCTAAACAATACTAGAGGTGACCGACGCATGTAGGATAACCTAAGCTGTATATAGGGAAGTATCATCATATAAGTCTACCCTCGAGTTAACCCTAGTAGTCCCTCATAGACGCTGGCCCCCAAGTGACTCTATGTGGCTCAGTAATCCTTTCGTGAAGACAAGGATCCCAACTCTCCCATCCTAGCATATAATAAACTCAAGGCATGGGTAGAGGCTCAGTTATCTTATTGGTACATTTTAGAACCCCTTAATGTTTCATATTTTCACTTATTAAGTAACTTGCCAATGAGATGCCCTAGTAGCCACTTAGGACCCTGGACTCATTGCAAGCCACTTCCCCCCTATACACTTAGTTAACCTACCTAGGCTTATAATCGACAAATGAAGGTATACTTAGTTCTCAAATTGTGTCCTGTCCATTCAAGATCACATAGGTTCTCAAATAACCACATAGTAACCACAGTATCCTCATAATACCATAAAACACATCATATCTGAATTCAGGTTGGGTATAAAAATTAGGACCATGACATCATCATATAACCATGAACTGACTTCATACAAGATACCATGCAGAAATCAAAATCCCAAAACCTCTGGCTTTACCCCCTAAAAGTCATCCATCCCAAACAAATACCCATGAATGAAAACATCACATGACATGAAAGAATACATCATTCATTTCGTCACGCACTCAAAACATAACATGGCATAATAATAGCATATTCAGAATACAATAATTAATCACAGTGTTAACGTTGAGATAAACAAATTTATAACATCCTAATTATGCAAATTCGTTCATCCATTAAAATTACTATTTGAGAATAATTAAATATTCGATGTAGATGAACGTTAACAATCCCTATAGATTTATTTATAAAATCTACATATAAATGAATCTACAGAATAATTACCAATCCCAGTTATAATTATAATAAAATAAAAAAATACAAAGATAGCCTCTAATAGATGTTAATATCAACTCAAATTAATAATATCTCCATAATTAAACATCTATTTAATAATAAGCAAAATTACTAATTAATAACCCCTTCTGATAACTAAATCCATAATACTAATTCATGATAATCTTACAAAAAATGCTATAATTAGAAACCATCTTAAAAAAAATAAAACTATATTTCAACCAAATTTAAAAAATATATATATTAATATGATTTAAATTAAAACCAAAAATAAAATAATATTAAACTAGAATAAAATAAACTTTTAATAAAAATTAATTTAGATTAAATCAAAACTAATTTAAACTAAACTAACATTTAATAAAATTTTAAATTAAAAAAAACTTAACAAAAAAATCTTTTTAAGTGGGGGGTCTCGGCCCCACCCACACGGGTCCCACAACAGTGGGTACCGCGAACTGCCACGGCCCACCGTACAGTGGGTACCGTGGACAGTCCCGCGGCCCACTGCGAGTGTGGGAACCGCAGCCCCTACGGGCGCACTGCTGTGGGTTCTGCGCGGCGGCCGGTCCCACGGGGGGCTGGGGGATGTGGTGGCCCCCCGCCTCCCAACACATTAATTTTTTTTTTAACATTTTTTCTTAAAACCCTTTCATAATATAAGCTTCGTTTATATTTATATATATATATATACATATTAAAAAAAATAGCAAGCATTATATGTTTTTTTATTAAATAATTTTTTTTCCCAGCAATAATAATTAACTCTATATTTCTATTCTTTTAAAAATAAACCTCCTAAGCCATATTTTCAATAATATTGGCATTTTTATTTTAATAAAATTATAAATAAAATAGGAGGGATTTTCTTTTCTTTTGCATGCAAATTGATAATAACAAGAGACATTTCAAATTTAATATTTTAATTTCTTTTTCCAAGAATAGTTCTTTTTCTTTAACCATGCAAATAACCAATTGTTCTTGTTTTCTTGCAGATTTAGCCAAGAACCTGGTAAGGCAAGGTTTTCTTCTTTCTAAGGTGAGTTATTCACAGATCTGAGGTTTGGAAGACAATAATTATAGTTTCTCAAACAAAGGAGGCATTTTACAAATCAAAATCCTAAGGGTATTTTTGAAAAACTGATTCATTCTAATTGAAAACTCTCATACCCAATTGCACCTAATGCCATAAAATGAAACCCTTTAAGCCCACAAGCACAAATCCGACATGCAATCTTGAAGGAAACCACAAATTGAAGCCAAGACCATCTAAATCAATGTAATCACTAAATACCTCAAACAAGGAAGATCACACAAAGGGTCATAACTTTCGAAAGCATGGAAGATGGGGATCTGAAAGCTAGAATTCAAAAGATGAAGACCTTAGCTTAATAACTGATGAGAGACACAATTTCCCAAATCCAAGCAAGAAGAATCCACAATTCCAAGCAAGAGAAGCTACAAATCCAAGCAAGCTCTCTCAAAACCCCAATCACCTGATTTCTCCTTCTCCCTGATTGAACCCCTCCAAAAAAAGGCTTCCAATACAAAGATATAGATAATCCAAGCAATTAGGTTTTCAAAAAGTGAAAACCCTAAAAGGAATATAAATTATCTAATAAAAATAATTTTTTTAATTTTCAATTTCACTTAAAGCATGCAAAACTCAACTTTGGAATATAAAAGCAAAGTGTTAAATTGAAAATGCATGAGAATATATTTCAATTAAATTAATCAATTAACCATGCAACTTAAAGTAATATTCAATATTTCAACTATGCACAATTAATTATAATTAATTGAATTTAATATTTATTAAATCTCAATTATTTTAATCAAGACTTAATAATTAAATCAATTAATTAAATATAGGTATTTAATTAATATTTAATTATTAAGTAGTCATATATTTCATATATCAATATTTTAATCATATTATAGGTGCAATAATTAACAATAATATTTAGCATAAATATTCATTAAATAAATCAAGCTAAAAGCATCATTAAATCACATGAAACCCATCCAAATAGAAAATCAACTGAAACAGACAACAACTGAAACGGAAACCAACACACACAAATAGGCTCACGAATCCATGTCACTTGACGGATTCAAATAGGATAGTCAATCAGATTCTTTGTCCATTAATAGGACAAAATAAGGGTTTTGGGTATGGATTTGGGCCTGAATACTATCTCCCCTCTTACCATTGAGATATTGCGATAGGGCACGCTCATTCCTGCCAATTCAGGGAAGATGTAGCTCGGTACCTGAAAACCTGTCATCACAAAGATGAACATACATGCATATATTATAGCAAACAATGGTTGAGACTAGTTTATCGTGTGGATCTCACCGAAGCAAGTAACTATGACTCTATCCCATACCATATCAAACATGTCAAATAGTAGGGTACCAACATACAAATGATCCATAAGCATCCAGATTTAGGGTCAGTATTGTCAACAAACCATAATCAAAATGACATCCTAACATATACATAAGCATCATGAAATAACCATAAACCACCTACAAATAGGAGATATAATACATTAAGAAATAAATCAATAACATTATGAAATGCAATACAAGAATTTCCTCAAAATCAACTGAAATAGCTAACACATACATAATATAGTCTAAAAGAGTTCATAAATTGACACAGACAAGAAAACTAAGGTGTAGGTATTACATCCTCCTCCCCTAAAACTAAGTTTACTCCTGGAAGCCTGATAACTAATGGAGTAAAGAATAAAAAAGGTTCACATCATAGTGCTACACCCCCTATTAGTTTGGATCAAACAAGAGCATGCACATCCATGTTGTTGGGTTTAATGGTAAGTAGTAGTGAGAGGGAAGGGGTGAATCAGTACCTCTAAAAACTTTTTCTTGTTCTTTAATCAATTAACCTTTGTAATCAATTGCATATCCATTCAATCTGATCTACACTATCTTTGTGAGAGTTATATCATTTCATAACATTAATAAACATGTGAATAATTCATAGAAACATTTATGAACATAATTGACACATAACACAAGATATGATATTGCAGAAAACTCCTGTTAGGAAGTAAAAACTACGGTGGGGATGACACCCACAAAAATTCACTATCTGTACAATGGAAGGGGCCGGTTAAGGCTTACAAATTTGATCACTTCTAATGATCTACCCTGTTAGGAGTATCGATGGAGACCTGTTAAAGTCTACTCTATTAAGAGCTTTCAGCAACACTGTTAAGTGTGCACTCGCTTAAGAGATTTGATATAGGACTGTTAAATCCACCTTACAAGAAGGATTTCTTACACTTTGCTTCACTTGTTAGAATGACAAAAAATTACAAATTGACCTAGTAAGTGCAATCTCCTATTGCTGATACAGATCCTATGTAGTTCACATACAAAATAATATCACCTTAACTATGATTGAATATTACCTCTGATTTTCAGTTTCCTCTGTTCTTGATTCTACTAATCAAATTCTTCTTTCTCTGCTCTAGTTCTTTGAAACTCTCAATTCAATCCATAGATGTGCTCGTTCTATTCTCCTCTCTCTTCCACACACATTCTAAAGAATGATTACATCATCTATTTATAGATGGATTGATTTCATCAAGTTGATGATAAAAACAATGTTAACTCTAAGATCAGGTTTACAACTTGCACCTAGATCTCCTAGTCTATGTGCTTTAAATCAGTT
>MU226363.1:1183215-1193648 GCA_018584345.1 Thuja plicata | reverse complement strand
TAGATTAGTGCAATTCAATTTCTTAGTTTAAATTGCATCTCTTTTCATAGACTAGTTGCAGATTTCTCATAGAATAATGGCAATTCTCATCTTCATGCATTCTTAAATCCTCCATGTTAGCAATGGTTAGGTTGTTGGCTCTCATTCTGAGGGTAAAACTCAACATCCACATCTAATTAGGAGGCAACAGGTCGCTTCAATCGTATTTGCAGGATAAACAATTCATGTTTGTCTTTGTGAATTAAGCGATTGTGTAAGGACTATGTTGTGTTTGTGTTGAATTCAGAGGTCCACATTTAGCATACAACAGTATCCAAATTAGCTATGTTGTCACTATTTTCTTGAGTGAAATTTTCAATTGTGCTTAGCTTCTGGATTAAGGTTATAGCTTTAGATATAATGGGATCTAATTCTGATATGAATTCTGATAGCTTTACCTTATTTTCAGCCACTTCTTGGCTGATGTTCTCTAGAAGCTTTTGTTGATACTTCATTTCTGCTCTCTCCTCAATTGCTTTCTCAGCATCAACATTTTGAGTTGTGATGGCGTTGGTGAGGATAGCTAGTTGATCAATTATTGTATTTCTTTGATCAATATCAACATCAGGTACAATCTAGTGTAGAATGTCCCATGTTGTCTCTAGGACGATTGATTCCTTATGCTATTTCTTCAGCTTTTATTTTAATGCCTTTCTTTGGCATATCTCTCCATATTCTTGTAGCACATCCATGTCAAGTGTAGTGGGGTCACACTTCGGTATTTCAATGATATCGTCAAGTGTAACCTCCAACTTGTTCTTCTTTGTCTTCTTCTTCTTGTTCTTCTTCTTCTTCTGTGATTCAGTGGAGTGTAGCACCATTGCTAACTTTTCAACCTTTTGAGTTGTGCTTGATGATGTGACTTGTTGTGCATCTTTTTTCTACTTTGCATTGATTTCAGCTTGTTGGGCATCTGTAGACATCTCTACATTCACCTTAGCATTGTCGGTAGCATATTTGTCTTTTTTCTTAGTAGTTCCATCTTTTGGTTTGTCTTCTTCATTTGAGTCCTTTGCATCATCTTTCTTGGTGTTCTCATTTTTCTCTTGAGTATCCAAATCTTTGTCCTTATCTCCTTCTATAACCTTGGTAGTGTCGGTCACATTCTGAGTATCTCTGATGTTTTTCTGATCATCGATGTTATCTTTATTTTCTTCTTCTCCTGCATCCTTTGGAGTTTCCTTTTCATGTGACTTATTTGATTCTTGTATAATATTGATAGCTTGTATCAATATTGGTAGTTTACCTGGAATGATCACCTGTGCCCCATCAATTGTTGTGTCCTATTTGTCGGTTGTATCTTTGACAACAATGACATCTTCATCCTTATTGATTGCATGGGTCATTGGTAATGTCGATGACATTGTTATCCACAATGTTGTCATTTGTGGTATCATCCCATATTTCATCTACCATATCTGCATTCTTATTCCCTGTTGTATCATCTTCCTCTTTATCCAACTCAATGGATGTATCATCTTTGTTTGCCTCATCAACATCTTTTTGAAGGTCTTTGTCAGGAGTGTCTTTCTCAACTGGCCTATTCATGATCTTGTACCATTTATTATGACTGTCCTTTTCAAGTTCAATAAGCTTGCCTCTAAGAAATTTGTAAGCCTGCAGCTTCGGTGAGAACTCTTTCTTGTGTTTCTCCATCATTTCATGTATTTCTGCCTTTGTTGACTTAGGTGGCATTAGAGAGACAAGTACCCTCTCTTTGATTTATTTCTCATTTTCCAAAGCAAATTTCCAACAGGAGGATAATCTATCCAAGAGTTCCTGTGGTACATAAATTCCTTCAAATTTTATGGGTACATATTTGAAGTTATACATCTTAGCTATCATATCTTCTTCAATCTTATTCTGATCTTCCTGATTTCACTTTCCCCATTTTCTAATATGTAGATCAGTAATAGATCCAAAATTTGCAATGTATACACAAATTTCATCAATGGTGTCAGGTTCCTTTACCTTGACAATTTCTGCCTCTAATGCTTCATCTTGCTCAGTATCCTCTATATCCTCTCAGGTTCTGACGAATTTTCTACCCTTATTATTTTGTCCTCTCTTTGGTGCAGGTGCTTTTCTCTTATATGTCTTGACTTTTCCTTTCTTAAGGGGTGAAGGAGTAGATTCTTTTGATGTTTGGCTTCTGGTCCTTGAAGCAACTATAGTTCTTGGTCTCTTTGATGGTGGAGGAGGTGGTGAGTCTGAATCTATTTCTTCTGAGTTAGTCTTTTCATCATCTTTACCGACAAACTCCTGTTCTTCGGTTTCCTCCTCTTGTTCTTTCTCTTCATCTTGCTTAGCTTCTTGCTCTTTTGTAGATAGAGTCTTCATAAGATTCTTTACCATTTTTTCCTTCCTTTTCACAATCTTTTTAATTACTAGGCCTGATTTAATTCTTTTCTTGGCCTCCTCATATGTTCCAAACCCTAGTTGCTTTTTGTCTAGTGGCTCGTTGATTAAGGCATCAATTGCCTTTGTTGCAAGATCAATGTTGATCTCATATTCTAGTGGTTGCAACCATGCTTTTCTTGCTACTACAGGTTTGATGTAAGTGTGGTCTGTGTCGACCATAAAGCATATCTCATCCTTAAATTGTTCGATGATTTTCTCAGTGATCCTTACCCTCTTTTGCATTCGGTCTTTGAATACATTAAAGTATTCATCCATGACAGTTTCAAAATTATCTCCTAGAGCATCTATGTGCTCATTGATTTGCACTGTTACCGGTTTGGTGCTGTCCCATTTTACATCTCCAACATATGGGAACTTTTCTTGAAAGTAAATGTAAACGCACATGATTAATGAGCCAAACTTACAAGTGTTTGACTTTGCATTTCTGATTGTCTTGAGATTTTCTTTCAACTGATTTAGTAGTAGTTCAGACAAGTCTAACTGTGTGCCTTTCTTCACAATTTTGTAAGCTATATCCACAAAACCTAAAGAAATATTGTTTAATCTGCTAGCCTGGAAGAATTTGTAACCCAGTACACATGCACCAAACATAATTTCATTGTCGGCTATAGTTGTCACTTTTAGTCCACGCCCATCCCATTTAGCTCCAGTCATCTTTTCAGTCTATGCATTCGGTGGATTCTTGAGCACCTTTACTTTATCAGTTACAGGGTAATAGGTGACTGCATGGATGACATCTTGAGTGATTTCCTTTGGTTCATCCAACCATAACTTTTTATTGTGCATTCTACTTAGCACTAACCGAATCCAATTAGTTTTGAAGACCTTCGATAACTTTAGGGAATTAGTAAGACCTTTCACCTCAATGTGTTTGTGTTCATCCTTAAGTGTTCTGTCTTCATTACAAAGCTTCTGGTAAGCTTCTTCCATCTCTTCCATTCTAATTTCTGCAATCTTGCAGTGTATGAAGGATCGAACGTCCTCAACTAGAAAAACCCTAGTTGGTATGTGTGAGAATGCACCAGTGTCATTGGGTTGTGAGGCAACCTCTGGAGGAATCTTATATTTAGGTTCTTCACATGCATTATTTTTGATGAGTTCGAATTCATCATTCTTAGCCTTCTTAGCTTTTACGGATCGTGATGTTGATGCCATTTCAAGAAATTTTAGGGCTTCTTCATAAATGCGTAAAGAACATAGTTATCGGTCTGTTAGAACTTACTGTTGTGTTTGCACAGATCTCTAAACTATTTTGGAGTGCTGTTTGGTCGAGTTATGATCGCTCTGCAACTTTGTTCCTTTCTGCTCAAAAATTGCCTCTGCTCGCTCTTCTCTGGGTGTCATGACAAATGAGTCACTCCGATGCTCTATTTATAGCTGTTTCCCTAAAATGCATGTAATAAATGCTCACCAACTTGTCAGTGTTTGAAGACTGAGTTCGTCGGTGAAGACTTTATTACCATCAGTCATGCTTACAACATTTTTGAGCAGTCAAATTTGACTTAGCCTTTACCGATAGGTTTTGGTAACACAGATAGTATGTTCATGTGCTTGTTTACTGACAAGTATCAGTCAATACTAACAAATTTTGTTTGTAATCGACGTCTCTCGGTAACTATAGGCAGTCTTTTCTTTAAGTTTATATCGCCAGGTTTTGGTATATATGCCCAAAGACATAGTTTTCACATTTTTCAACAAGTATAACCATGACACATCTATCTTATGCTAATTTGGATTTATTTCATCATATTATGGAACTGATGTAAAATAATAGCTTGGGGTTAATGCAGTTCCATACTTACTTGTTCTGCTTAGGTGGGGTTGGTGATGTCACCGGATCCATTGGATGGGGTGTCACCATTTGCATTGCTCATTCCAGCTTCATCATTGCTTGAGGATTTTCTCCACATCTTGTCTCTAGCCCTCCAGATATCTTCAATGGTGTTTCCATTGGGGTATGTGCTTGTCTCTGTCATTCGGTCCCTGCATTCCCTTTTGAGATGACCAATTTTGTGACAGTGTAAGCATGCCATTTCAGGGTTAGTCCATCCTTTTGACTTTCTAGTCCATAGTCTCATACAGTTTGCAGCAATGTGACCATACCTTCCACATGATGTACAATTTTTTCAAGTATTGTAGTCCCATACATACTGATTACCGATATGCTTTGGTTGATATGGAGTGTCTTGACCTTTTGGCTTCCATGCCTGTCTTTTCTTTTTCCAGCATTCAAGACTTGTGTGCCCATTCATCTTGCATGTAGGATAGTATTTGTCCATGTAGGTTTCCTTCTTTGGCTATTCTATCTTAGACTTACATTCATATGCCTTATGTCCTTTCTTGTTACATTTATAATAGAATCCTATGAATGAAGGTGTAGATTTAGGAATACCTTTCATTTTGCCTCTACACACATTTGCTATGTGACCTTGCTTTCCACAGTGTTTTCATGTAAGCTTTCTTGGTCTTGGATTTTCATAAACATTCTTTGGTTTGGATTGATTTGATAATTCTGTATTTTTGATAAAGCCTAGACTATTATTGTTGTTGACTCTTCATTGTCCTTCCATAAAATCATCCATTCTTTTATTGTTCTCTTCAGCCTTTCTGATAACTTCATTATGCTATTGCCAAATTCTAACCCCATGCTTTAGTTTTTCATTTTCTTCTCTTATTTCACCGATAATCTGTATTCTCTCAATAAGTTCAACATTCATTCTATTTGCTTGTTGACTCATGAGAATGATTTGATTTGTGAGCTCATGGTGATGCTCTGCATGTCTTTGTATTTCTAACTCCTTTTCTCATAGTTTCTCTGTAATCTTCCTCCTGTCATTAGTAGCTAGTGTTCTTTCCATTTCATCTTTTCTAGCAGAACTTATCACATCAATCATTCTAACCATCTAGGTCTCTTGACCGATTTGCAACATCTTTATTTTCTCTATCAGACGTTGATTGATCTCCTTTAGATTTGTGACGTTCTCTTCTAATGTATCTGATGCTTTGCTTGCATTTGATCCTGAAGACTCAAAGAAATTTAGAATCTCTTCTTCTTGATAATCCTTTTCATTGCTTCAATTTTCCATTCCTTTCCTTTCATCCAACAACTCTCTCATCTTGATTCTAGCTTCTTTATACTGTTCATAGAACATCTGTATCTCAAGCTTTTTATTCTCAATATTCTTATCAAGTTTGTACTTCTCCATTGTATGATCTTTTCTCTTAAGCCTTTAAGATTTTCCAAGAAGAGACTTGGCTCTGATACCAATTTTTGGGTTTAATGGGAAGTAGTACTAAGAGGGGAGGGGTGAATTGGTACCTCTAATTTTTTTTATTGTTCTTTAATCAGTTAACCTTTTTAATCAATTGCATATCCATTCAATCTGATCTACACTATCTTTGTGAGAGTTATATCATTTCATAACATTAATAAACATGTGAATCATTCATAGAAACATTCATGAACACAATTGACACATAACACAAGATATGTTATCGCATAAAACTCCTGTTAGGAAGAAAAAACTGCGGTGGGGATGACACCCACAAAACTTCACTATCTACAGAATGGAAGGGGCCGGTTAAGGCTTACAAATTTGATCACTTTTGATGATCTACCCTGTTAGGAGTATCGGTGGAGACCTCTTAAAGTCTACTTTGTTAAGAGCTTTCAGCAACACTGTTAAGTGTGCACTCGGTTAAGAGATTTGATATAGGACTGTTAAATACACCTTACAAGAAGGATTTCTTACACTTTGCTTCACTTGTTAGAATGACAAAAAATTACAAATTGACCTGGTAAGTGCAATATCCTATTGTTTATATAGATCCTATGTAGTTCACATACAAAATAATATCACCTTAACTGTGATTGAATATTACTTCTGATTTTTGGTTTCCTTTGTTCTTGATTCTGCTAATCAAATTCTTCTTTCTCTGCTCTGGTTCTTTAAAACTCTCAATTCAATCCATAGACGTGCTCATTCTTTTCTCTTCTCTCTTCCACACACATTCTAAAGAATGATTACATCATCTATTTATAGATGGATTGATTTCATCGAGTTGATGATAAAAACAATGTTAACTCTAAGATCAGGTTTACAACTTGCACCTAGATCTCCTAGTCTATGTGCTTAAAATTAGTTAGACTAATTAAAACACTTACATTAATGTTTCTTGTCCCTAAAGAAATGGATTTAAAACCAATTAAATATCCTATAAATAGAATACCCTTGCTTTATCTGACATGGAAATCAGATCCACTTTTTGCGGGCTGCAACTGATTGTCAGTTCTGTCTTTCAGTCATGCTTGACTGTCCTTCGGTTTTCACTTTCAGTTGCACTGAATCTGTTTCATCGGTCTGCAATGTAACTTGTATTTTGGGTTCCTCTATCGGGTTCCACTTTAACTCTCTGCATTGTGGTTTTCAGTTTACATACTTCTTTGTGTCATTGGTTTTCCCAGTACTTAGTCATTTTCAGTGATATGTCAATCTGATCTTCAGTTTTGCCCTTTATTTTCTTTCGGTGTAAGCTTACCGAAAGTGTTTTTTGAATACTAATGATAAATTAATGTCATCACATGTTTATATCGAATAGAAATTTGAATAGTTCATGCAACCTTAATTAATGCAACACTCATGCAAACATATAAATTACGCAATACATTCCATTCTCACACACAATTACAGTGCAATCTCTGTGATGTCCTCCCTTATACATACTATCAGGGGTCCATACCGAACATGATAGAAAAAACACTTATCACATAACATGGTAAACAACAACAAACATTCAGAATAGCCACCTTAAAATTCAAAAGAAACCCAAGTGGGAGAACTCCCAAAGTTCAACATTAAATCATAAAAGTGCACAATTCCAACACTAAATCAGGTGTGACTAATGCCACAACTAAACAAGAAAAAGAGATTTGGGTGACTAATCCATTCATAGGAAAACTCAAAATAAATTAATGTTGAATTGTATACATCACAACAAGATATCAATCAACCAAAATAAATCATCAAATAAAAGAACATTTCACATAACAAGGTGACTAGGGTTAGCCACATTGAAGGGAGTAATCACTTCATGACATCCAAGATCTCTCATGCTAGATGCGTTAGAGTATGCACACAATCACTCAAGACAACCAATGGGTTATATTTCTAACATCATCTTTATGCAATTTCATGCAATTATGTATTATTCTCTGTTACTAACATTAATGTTTAATCAATCATATTCCTAAATTTGATCTACAACACTCACACAATACAGTTCATATATAACTCAAACAAAGTAAATTCAATTCAATCATGCAATTCTAATCATGTATGATCAATAACATCACACTCATAGGGCTAAGAAACTGGTCACTCAAGAGAAAACATAAGTCACTCAAAGAGAAAGAAAACAAGCAACAAGGAGTTCTCCCAACTAGGAACTCAATCACCAAAACACGGCACATACACCATACATCAACTATCATGCTATAACAGATGAGGTAGTCTAGTGACCATCAGCAAGTCTTCATACAAACCACACCAAGCCAAAATAAGCAAGCCATCTTCTCACTATCAAGATACGAACAAAAGATCTTGAACAATGACTCTAAAGACACAAGGAGATGTGTGCTGACATGCATTGCTAACCAACTAATGGGCACACAAATTTATCAAAGCTCCCAGTGTAGAAACATGTGCTTCGATACCAAGTGTAATGTCCCATCAGGGAACCCAGGAGAACTAACCTAAACATGACACTAAGTTAACAAGATAATTTTTTTTTAAAAATGTTTACAAACAACAATGATAACAATGCGGGAACAACACAATGAAGCACATGATGTACGTAAGTACAACTCATATATAGATAATAATCCTTGAGGGTTCCTTGAGGTAGAATTACTTAAGAAAAGTAATCTACGAATAAAAACTATAAAGACTAACATAAATGATACATAAAATAGACCCAATAATATACATCTCATATAATAAGATCACATATACATCTGCTACCCAAGGTATACAACCTAATCAACATCCACTGCACAAGTCACAGGGTATGTAATAATACATAATAAAGCAATACAATACATCCTCTAAAGGATGGTAACCAATATCCACATATGGTACAAGTACACAACTCATGTAACTGAACAAGTCTCTAAAAGACTAAGAAGATGAAACAACAACAAGGATCATCCAATCATGAAGAATAACCATCAGATCTCAATGGTAATAAGAAACACTACCACCTGACTGCGTGGAACCAAAGGTCCACTCTGACCGTGCTGAGGAGATAGTAACAGGCCACTCACACGTGGTATACAACATGAAGGCAAACACCAAGGTATACATGAAATCATACTCAAATGCATAGGAAGATCCTTTAAGTTCACTAAACCACAATAAGGAACTCTAAACAATACTAGAGGTAACCGATGCACGTAGGATAACCTAAGCTGTATATAGGGAAGTGTCATCACATAAGTCTACCCTTGAGTTAATCCTAGTAGTCCCTCTTGGATGCTGGCTCCCAAGTGACTCTATGTGGCTCAGTAATCCTTTCGTGAAGACAAGGATCCCAACTCTCCCATCCCAGCATATAATAAACTCAAGGCATAGGTAGAGGCTCAGTTATCTTATTAGTACATTTTAGAAATCCTTAATGTTTCATATGTTCACTTGTTAAGTAACTTGCCAATGAGATGCCCTAGTAGCCACTTAGGACCCTGGAATCATTGTAAGACACTTCCCCTCTATACACTTAGTTAACCTACCTAGGCTTATAATCGACACATGAAGGTATTCTTACTTTTCAAATCGCGTCCTGCCCATTCGGGAGCACATAGGTTCTCAAATAATCGCACAGTAATTGCAGTATCCTCATAAGAGCATAAATCACATCATATCTAAATTCATGTTGGGTATAAAAATAAGGCCCATGACATATCATATAACCATGAACTGACTTCATACAAGATACCATGCATAAATCAAAATCCCAAAACCTCCGACTTTATACCCTTAAAGTCATCTATCCCAAACAAATACCCATGAATGAAAATATCACATGACATGAAAGAATACATAATTCATTTCGTCACGCACTCAAAACATAACATGACATAATAATAGCATATTCAGAATACACTAATTAATCACATTGTTAACGTTGAGATAAACAAATTTATATCATGCTAATTATGCAAATGCATTCATCCATTAAAATTACTATATGAGAATAATTAAATATTCGATGTAGATGAATGTTAACAATCCCTATAGATTTATTTATAAAATCTACATATAAATGAATCTATGGAATAATTACCAATCCCAGTTATAATTATAATAAAGTAGAAAAAATAGAAAGATAGCCTCTAATAGATGTTAATATCAACTCAAATTAATAATATCTCCATAATTAAACATCTATTTAATAATAAGAAAAATTACTAATTAATAACCCCTTCCGATAAATAAATCCATAATACTAATTCATGATAATCTTAAAAAAAAAATGCTATAATTAAAAACCATCTTAAAACAAATAAAACTATAGTTCAGCCAAAATTTTTTTTTTTTTTTGATCGGTAAAAGGCCGAAGCCAGAATTTTATTAATATTAAAAATAATTTTTACAGTATAACCCCACTCGCTACGGGCGCTGGTAGGAAAGAGTGGGGTCGAGAAAACCTCCAGCCTTGCCCGGGACAAAAGTCCTATACCTGATATAGAAATATACGTGGGCATTCCCACGACTTGAGCTTTGTCGAGATTTCATAAATACATAGGTCCGTGGGCATACCCACTACCGAAAAAATTAACAATTAACAATTAACAATTTACAAATTTTAATTACAATTTTTATCACATTTTGAGATATCATTCTGCGGTCCTATAACTTCAGAGGGAGCTTATACTTGGTGCCGAGTTGAGTCCTTCCTCCTAAAATGCATAACAGTTT
>MU226363.1:1114132-1173017 GCA_018584345.1 Thuja plicata | reverse complement strand
CCACATTGTACTTATTGTGGTAAAGATGGTCACCTAACTAATGTTTGTTTTAAAAAACAAAATGATAAGAAGCCCATCAATAACAATAATCAAAATAACTTCAAATCTCAAGGTAATCAATCTCGTCATACTTTTACTGTTTGTTATAAAGATTCTCATGCATTAGAATGGGTTATTGATAGTGGCGCTTCTCATCATGTTACATCTCATAGAGAAGTATTTGATTCTTTGCAACCTGATACTACTAATGTTCCTATTCAATTAGCTAATGATCATGGTTGCAAAGTTGATGGTTTTGGTGATGTTAATGTTCCAAATAGAAAATTACACAATGTTCTTTATGTTCTTGAATTGAAGTCTAATCTTCTTTCAGTTTTTCAATTATGTCAAGATTACAAAGTTGAATTTCATAAGGATATGTTCTATATTATTGATCCTAACACTGATCATGTTGTTGCTAATGCTAAGATGGATCATGATAACTTGTTTAAATTTTATGAGTTTGCCTCTTCAAGGTACTCTTTGAAAGTTAATATTGATTTCAATGTATGTCATGAAAGGCTTGACCATTTGAATTCTAATTATATTAATTTAATGCACAAATCTAACACGGTTGAAGGATTGCCCCATATTGTTCCATCTAAACTTACATGCACAGGGTGCATGAGTGGAAAAATAAAAAGGGAGCCCTTTCCTCATGGTACTTCATGGATGGCATCTCATAAGTTACATCTTATTCATAGTGATATTTTGGGTCCAATGGAGAACATACCCATACAAGGTTCAAAGTATACTCTAACCTTTGTGGATGATTTTACTAGAATAATTTGGATTTATTTTTTGCATACTAAAGATCAAGTACTTGACACATTTTCTGAATTTCATATGTTTGTGGAAAGGAAATATGGTTCTAAACTTAAAATACTTAGACCAGATAATGGTACTGAATATGTTAATAATGCTTTTCATTCTTACTTAAGATCTTTTGGTATAAAACATCAGCTTACTGTTCCTTATACACCACAACAAAATGGTGCGACGGAAAGGAAGCATAGAACTATTGTGGAAATGGCTAGATGTATGTTACATGCTAAAGATATGGATTACAAGTTTTGGGATGAAGCAATGGCATGTGCCACTTATATTCTTAATAGAACTCCTACTAAAGCTTTGCAAAATATAACTCCTGAGGAAGCGTAGTCCAGTAGGAAACCTGACAACATTTGAATTTTTTTGGATCTATTGCTTATGTTCACACACCTAAACAAAAAAGGTATAAACTTGATTCTAAATCTTCTTCATTTGCTTTTGTTGGGTATGATGAATCTACTAAAGGTTATAGAGCTTATGATCCTACTACTAACAAGGTTCATATTGCAAGAGATGTTGTTATTGCAGAAAATGAAGTTCATGATTGTTCCAAGGTCAAAGATGATGAATTTCTAATAATATTTGGGATTTAGTTACTTTACCTCATGGAAAAAATCTTGTTTCATGTAAATGGTTATATAAAACTAAGTTGATTGCAAATAATGAAATTAGTAAGTTTAAAGCTAGACTAGTAGCAAGAGGTTTCTCTCAAGTTGAAGGAATAGATTATAATGAGACCTTTGCTCCTGTTGTAAAAATTCCTACTATTAAAATTGTTCTTGCTTTAGCTGCTAAAATGAAATGGCTTATTCACCAAATGGATGTTAAAAGTGCTTTTTTAAATGGTGATTTGCATGAAGAAATCTATATGTCTCAACCTCCTGGTTTTATTAAAGAAGGTAATGAACATCTTTTATGTAAACTAAAGAAAACTATCTATGGTTTAAAACATTCTCCTAGAGAATGGTATTCTAAAATTAATGCTTTCTTTATTTCTCAAGGTTTTTCTAGAAGTAAAAATGATCCTAACTTGTATATCAAGCATAGTGAAAATGACATTATTATTATCATTCTTTATGTTGGTGATTTGATTCTTACTTCAAGTTATAACCATTTAATTTCTGATATTAAGTCTAAACTTAACCAAAAATTTCAAATGACTGATTTAGGAATTCTTCATTACTTCTTAGGAATGCAAATTTGCCAAACCCCTAAGGGTATTTTTCTTTCTCAAAGTAAATATGCTAAAGATCTTCTTGATAAATTTGATATGAATGATGCTAATCATGTTTCAATTCCATGTGAATTAGGAACTAAGTTAATGATAGATATGGAAACTCCATTTATAGATGCTACTCCTTATATACAACTTGTTGAAAGTTTAAATTATCTAACTCTCACTGGACCTGATATATCTTTTAGTGTTGGTTTAGTTTCAAGATTTATGTCCAAACCTCAACAAACTCACTTCAAAATTGCTAAAAAAATATAAGGTATTTTTGATGTAGCTTTATTTTATGATGCAAATTATGATTTTACATTAAAAGGATTTACTGATTCAGATTTAGGTGGAGACCCCAATGATGGGAAATCTACTTTTGGGTATTGTTTATTTCTTGGTTCAGGTGCTATATCTTGGAAAAGTAAAAAAGGTCAATCTATTTCACTATGTTCTACTAAAGCTGAATACAAAAGTTGTACTAATACCTCCAAAGAATCCTTATGGATTAGAAGAATTCTTGAAGATTTAGGTTTACCTCAACATGAACCTACACCTTTATATTGTGACAATCAAAGTGCAATAGCCTTGGCAAGGAATCCCATTTACCATGAAAATTCAAAGCACATTTCTCTCCACCACCAGTTCATTAGAGAACAAATTGAAGAAAATAAAGTTTCACTCATCTATTGCAAGGGTGAAGATCAAGTTGCAGATATTTTGACAGAGCCTCTTTCTAGAGATAAATTTGAATTTCATTGTAAAAATTTGGGTTTGATACCCCTTGATATAAATCCCCCAAGTAAATATTAAAGGGGGTGTTAGAATTTAATCTTTCCTTGGTTGAAAATATGTAATTAAAGGATAAACCAAGGTATCCTTATTTGTATTTTTCCCTCTAGTTGAAGTAGGAGGACATGTCACTATTTTGTATTTCCTTTAATAAGGAAAATAGATATTCTTCCTTAAGAGGAATCTCACATTTGTCGCACACACAATATGAATGTGGTATTCATAGAAGATGGGAGTTACATGAAAACTCCTCCGCTCATCTCTACTTAAGAGATGCCTCTCACACACTTGCTCTAATAATCATCTCTTCTATCTCACTTCTCCTCACATTCTTATCTTGTTCTCAATATTGTATTAAGCTCATTGCTCTCATTCTTTAGGCCTTGTGCCATATTCATATTCTTCACAAGGGGTTTTTGTTTTTTTTCCCCTTTCAAATCATTTTGTTCTTGTCTTGGTTCTTGAAGCTTGGTGATCTCTTGGCTTGATTCTTTGTAGCAATTCCTCACTATCTCTCTTGGTTAACTTGGTAAATTCCATTGCCTCTGATCTTTGCTTAAGCTGTTAAACTTCTGATAAGAGAACCTAGGCTCTAATACCAATTATTGGAAATAGTTGTAGGCTAGGTGACTGAGAGGGGGGGGGTGGAGGTGAATTAGGAACCAATAAAACTTATTCACTTTTATCCTTTATTAGATTGACTAATATAATTATATGCATGGAATATAATAGTAATAAACATTCATAATACTTGACACAATATTTGGTTACCCAGAAACCTTCCAAATAGAAAGTAAAACTGGGGTGGGGATGAGACCCACAAGATTTAGAACTGCAGTAATAAAGTTGGCCTATTAAAGCTTACAACTGACCACTTCTGATGGTCTGCCCTGTTAGGAGCAATAAGGACTGTTAGGTTCACCTTGTGAAAGGATTTATACAATACAGTTAAGTATGCACTCTGTTAGGAGATTTGTGAAGGACTGTTAAGTCCACCCTATTAAAGGATTTTGACTGATACACCTGTTAGGATGAACCAATAAATGATCTGCTGTGCAATTCTAATTTGTTGAATAAGATCCTTTGAAGTAATACTGATCACCTGGATGTGATAGATGAGTCTCTGCTATTCCTTTATACTGCTATAGCCTTCTAATCAATTTGCCTCTTCATATTCACATATGTAATTGATTCATATATTCATTCTATATTTTGGATAAAAAAAGTGTCTTAAAAATATACCTATCCAAATAAATTACCTCCACAAGTTGTCTAATTATCATATTAAATAGTATCAAACAATATGTACTAAGTCAGCCCAATGCGGATACTTGGGTCCAGTAATCCACTCGGGTAATATGCTGACACTCGGGCGATACAGTGAAATTGGAAAATCTGGCACTCGGTTGACACTGGGTGCTTAGGCCACATTGATCACTCAGAGATGGTATGCAAATTGGGTAACACTGCTGACTCGGGTGATACTATTTTTGAACTAACTGCTTGGTCAACACTGCAACTGCTTAGCTTGGGTAACACTTCAAGCTGCTAGCTTAGTCAACACTATAACCATATGAATGACTAAGTGTTTTGGCACTAATTTACAACCTGTCTTTCCATAAGGTCTACACCCTAAACCAATTAGACCCTCTAGCTTATAGAGTGATGGATTGAGATATCCTTAACAACCAATCTAAATGAATACAAGAAATTGAAACAAAGACATTACTCATTAAGATCTCACAAATAATAGGAAGTTACAGACATATTATGCTAAAACATCATAAACATTTACAATCAAAGCTAAAGAAACCATAGATGGTCTTAATCAAATATGTAGAGCTTACAAGCCTTCTGTGGAATAAAAATCCCATCTTTACAAATGACCTAGAAAAACCAAATTATACCAATTGGACACCATGAGTTTGGACCACCTTAGGACAAAAAGAAACCCTAAAACACAACCACCAAAATTTGGGAAACAAGCCAACATTAAGGTAGAATAGACAAGGATCCAAATAAGGTCACAAAATATCTTCAAAATCTGATCAGAACCCTAAGTTACTACCATTCGACATTTATGAATCCACAGTCATAAAAAAATTATCCCTTTAACACCCTATGACTACATAAATGTGACCCAAAATATGAGGTTGATCCATCTACTTCTCTATAGCTTGGAATGAGATTCCATGGCCAAAAATCCCTCTAGAAACATTTAAATATTCAAATATTTGTTTCAACGGTCACACCTGGCATGGAAAACACCATCGAAGACCCAGATTAAATCCTAAATTCATCTTTAAAATGTGGTTGTTGATCTCCTTAAGAAAAAGAATAATATGACACAACTAATGACTCCTTAGACATCCACGTGGTAGCATCTCGCACATTTGAATTTTCCTCATCAACCTAGATAGGTGTCACGCAGGCATGATCCCTTAATGAATATATTTGGTGCATCTCTGGATCAAGGCATCATGCCTAGTGTTTGATCAAAAAATTTTTGCTCGACACATTACCTTTCCAAAGTTCCAGACCCATGATCACAAGATGCTACATGTCAATCAAGCACAATGCCTTGAAGAGTAACAAACATGCACTTTCTATTCTAGGCATTACACCTACCGTTAGATTGAAAGAGATTTGACCGTGCTTTTATATTATTTCAAAACCCATACCCAAAATATGATGAGGACACATGTCACAAAGGTGTGATCCCTTGATGAATAAACATCCCTCATCTTTCGTTCATGGGATTGTGCCAACCGTTAGATCAAAATAGATCTAACCCTCTTTTAACTTTTAGCCCCACTTGGGTGAGATCTCAGATAGACACTTGTCAGCTAGGCGTGAGCCTATGAAGACTAAAAATCATGCATCTCCTATTCCAGGCATTACGCCTACCGTCTGATTAAACCACATGTTAACTTCCTTTTAGCTCAGACCATGCCCCACCACCTTCAACATGTCGCATAGGTGAGATGCCATGAAGGATATCCTCCTCACACCTTTTGATCAAGGCAATATGCCTACCTTTGGATTAAAAACAACCTACTTGACATATTGCGAAGCTTAAAACCCTGAGAGGATGTTAGAATAACTGAGAGGGGGGGGGGGGGGGGAANGGGGGGGGGGGGGGGGTGAATCAGTGGCCTTAAAAAGTAATCCAATAATTAAACCAAAACTTTATACCACAAATATAAAACCTCTAGTTATCTTCAGTCCTACAAGATGTATGCCTTGTGTAAATTTAACATGTATATACTACTCGGTGTTTATACTATTTATCCTTTCCTTAAGCTTTACCAAATAACATTCTATCTTTTCTTAACCTTTACCAAAATATAGTAAATAACTTAGTGGTTACCGATCAATCCTATTTTAGTGATATGTAAAGAAAAACATCAAAGCAATGAGCCATATACACATTTGACATAGGGATTTTTAACGTGGAAACCCTATTAAGGGAAAAAACACTTGGGATTGGTAACCCAAATTTTTCACTCTTCTGAAGTGAGCTCAGTGAAGAGCCAACCCTGTTAAAGGTTACAACACACTATTAAGTGCGACCTTGTTAGAGGATTTAAAAATAACAATTTATCACTTGACCTAGCATTCACTATGCTCTCAACATGAAAACCTTTTGATACTCCTTGGGATGTATCTCAATATATTAAGGATGGTTAAATCCCACTCTGTTAAGAGATTTTCTGAATCAATGGTTAAACTGAATCAATAGATGATATGTTCATTAATACAACTTTGAATTGCAGATTTTTAGATATATTGTAATTCCATAATACCTTTCTAATCCATGTTCTCTTCAATTCATTTTTCTCCACTTATTTCTTTTCTGCTCGGTGAATGTTGTTGCTTCTCCGTTTCTCGGTGTCTTTAGAATTCTTAGCTTTGTTCTTCAGCTAGTATGATCATATCTTTATGAAGAATTCTTATCTTCACCAGAATTATCTTCAACATTCCTCCTTTCATAATGAATTACTTGTCTCTTTATATTGACATGATTTTACCATTTCTTGTCCTTCTTGTTTTCTTTGTTGATCACTTATTGATCCGTAAAGCTCGCCATACTTGCTTTAGTTTTATTCCATAAATCTCTCCATTTTTTTCTAGAATAAAACATTCTTTAAATCTCCTTCTTATCTTTAGCTTTGATCTGATTGATGAAAACAAAGTAATCAATCAGTTAACTATAAATATAGCTCCTACCAGCTAAGTTGTTTTGTCGTATCCTAACTTGAGTTCCCATCGGTCAATACTTCAGTTGTGCTCGGTGACTACTGCAGATATCTCAGGCATCAAATTTAGTTCTATTTGGTGACAACTGTAGTTAGCTTGGTAATGCTTGCTCGAGTTTCACTTGCTCATCAGGGTTTATTGTCACTCACTGTATATGATTACTAACGACAAAAACTTTGTCTCTTGAGATATTTAAGTGTTGTTACAATATGTGTATGAGAAATCATACTATATTAAGTTGACATTAATGACAATACAATACATTAAATGATTTTATGTCTTGCATTTACTTTCTGCAGCTCGATGATTATCAACTTTGTCATCTTCAAACATTCAATCAGTTATAGTTCATCAATCTCTCCCTTTGGCATTGATGGCAACATACTACTAATACAATATGAAATATATCAGTTGTAGTTCATTAATATTTCCCAAACTTATTGTTCTATAACTAATTCAAATATCTGACTCTGGGTAAGCTCTTCTAGCTTAGATTTGACTCTTGTAGAGTACTTTCTTCATTCTTCATTCCCTTCACTGGATAGATGTAGTAACTTCTGATTCTGTCTCTCCCTTTTTTTTAGAATTGCTTCTCCCTTTTTTGGATAGATATACAATATTAAATTTTCCAATTCTCTCCCTTAGATGGATATTTCTTTGAATCTTTCTCTGATGTTTTCTCTCCTTTTGACTGTTCCTCTCCTTGATGGATCTTCTCTCCCTTATCACTGGATATTTCATATGGATATATTCATTTAGTTCATCTCTCCATATTCATTAAGTACATCTCTCCCTTTGGATGATCACTAAGATAGATATTTCATATGGATATATTCAGTTCATCTCTCCCTTTGGCAACAATGCCAAAAAAAAAAAAATCTCTCTCCCTAATATATTCCTTGAATTTCCTTTCCATCAACAATTTAGCTCTGTAGTAGCCAAAATTTTCTCTGGTTTTCAGTTCTGATAAGTACCTTACTGTGTACTGATATATCTTTGCAGTCCATCTTTCATCTTGCATCAACATGATTCATCTTTTGATAATGTGTAGGCTAATGCAACACCTTCTAGTCAGCTTAGTGACTAGTAGACAAGGGTCAGACCCCTAGTCTCTTCCTTAGGTACTCAAATGTATCTTTTGGCAATGGCTTTGTGAATATGTCTGCTAATTGTTCTTTGGATTGAACATATTCTAGTATCACTTCTTTCTCTTCCTCTTGTTCCCTTAAGTAATGATACTTGATAGCAATGTGCTTTGTCTTAGCATGCATGACATGGTTCTTTGAAATTTTTATTGCACTTTTATTATTACAATAGATAATCATTGGATCAAGGATTTCCATGTTCATACTTTTCAACAATTTCTTGATCCATACAATGTTAGAGCAATTTGAAGCAGCAACCACATATTCTACTTCTGCAGTGGATTGTGAGACACATCCTTACTTTTTACTTATCCATGTGACAAGTCTATCACCCATGAAGAATGCTCCTCCTATTGTTCTCTTTCTATCATCTATGTTTCCAGCCCAATAAACATCTCTATAGACTTGAAGGTCAAATTTTCCTTCTCTTTTATACCATAGACCATAGTCTTCGATATTATTTAGATATCTTAGAATTATTTTGACAGTAGTCATATGTGATTCCTTGGGATTAGAAGAGAATCTTACAACTATTTCAACTACATGTGCTATATTTGGTCTAGTATATACTACATACATGAGTTTGCCAATCATAGATCTATATAGGGTCTGATTTACCTTGGTTTACTTGTCTTCCTTTGTCAATTTGCATCCGGTTTCCATAGGTGTTCCAACTGGCTTGGAGTCCTCCATTTTGAATATTTTGAGAACTTCTTTGATGTATTTGGATTGGGTGATGTAGATGTCAGCATCCTATTGAAGAATCTGTAGACCAAGAAAAAATTTGATCTCCCCAAACATTGACATCTCAAAATCTTTTTTCATTTCATCAGCAAATGATTTTCATAACATATCATTACCTCCAAATATGATATCATCAACAAATATTTCAGCAATCAGAATGTTATCATCAGTATCTTCTTTTAAATACATATTAAGATTAATGTTATCACTTGTTCTTACAAATCCAATACTTATGAGATAAGAGTGAAGTATTTCATACCACGCTCTCAGTGCTTGTTTTGATCCATACAAGGCTTTGTGTAGTCTAAAAACCATGTTTCTCTTGTTAGGATCAACAAACCCTTCTGGTTGTTCAATGTATACTTCTTCTTCTAGTATTCCATTTAGAAATGTAGATTTGACATCCATTTGGTATACCTTGAATCCTTTGTAGGCAGCATAAGAAAGTAGAATTATTATTCCTTCTAGTCGAGGAATGAGTGCAAAGGTTTCTCCATAATCAATACCTTCTTCTTGTGCATATCCTTTGCATACTAATCTTGTTTTATTCCTTGTGACTTCTCCATTCTCATTCAATTTGTTTCTAAATATCCATTTGGTACCAATGAAATTCTTTTCATTTGGTCTAGGTACTAATATCCATGTTCTATTCTTTTCAATCTGTTCTATCTCTTCATTCATAGCACTAACCCATTCTTGGTTCTCAAGTGTAGTATTGACAGATTAAGGCTCAAAATCACAAATCAGACATCTAGTGTTTAGAGACTTACTTCTTGTTCTCATTCCAACCTTTTGTCTCCTATGATCTGGTTATGTGGATGCTATCTTTTGACATACTTCACAAGTACTAGTTTAGATCATTTTTCATCATTCTGATCATCATCTTGACCTTTGTTTTGGTCTTCATTTCTTGGTACATTATTGTGAGCAATTTCCTAATTTTTGGTGCATGCATCCTGATGCTCAGGTGCATTGTTCTATCACTTGGTAATGATACACTACTTCTCAGGTAGAGTTTCAGGTTCTTCACTGTAGACAAATCTGTTGTAGTCTTCCAGTTCTTTTCTAATTTCCTCATCACTTTTCTCAGTAAATTCATCCACTTTGACATTTGCACTTTCAATGATTTTGTTAGAGGATTTTTTAAGACATTTATAAACCTGGCTTTTGGTAGAATAACCTAGAAATATTCCTTCATCACCTTTAGAGTCAAGCTTTCCATTTCTATCCTCTTTCAAAATATAACATTGACTTCGAAAAATTCTAAAGTAACTTACATTGGGTGTGTATCCATACCATATCTCATAAGGTGTCTTATTGGTGTCTTTCTTCAATTGAAATCAGTTTAATGTATAGACAACAGTACTGACAACTTATCTCCAGAATATTTGTGTGATGGCTTTCTCAATCATTAGTGTTCTAGCACAATCAACAATCGATCTGTTCCTTCTTTCAGCAATCCCATTCTGCTGTGGTGTTCTCGGTGCACAAACCTGTCTTTGAATTCCATGCTCATTACAAAAGTTAGTGAATTCATCAGAAATAAATTCTCCTCCTCTATCCGATATTATACATTTTAGTTCCTTTCCAATTTGTTTTTCAACTATAGCTTTGTACCATTTAAACATCTTAAATGCTTCTAATTTCTCTTTTAAGAACATAAAAATCATCATTCTAGAGCAATCATCAAAAAATAGAATGAAGTATCTATCACCATAGTATCTCTTTGTTCTCATTGGTCCACATAAGTCAGTATGGAATAATTATAGAATAGCATTAGAGGTGTAGTTTTTTCTCTTGAAACTAGACTTTGTCATTTTACCTTTTTGATAATTCTTACACATGACATGGTTGGGTTTTGACATTCTCTGTAAGCCTCTTACTTTCCTTTTATTTCTTATCCTCACCATGTTGTCAAAATTCACATGACATAACCTTTTATGCCACAACCAAATGTCTTCATTTCTAGCCAATAAACAAGTGGTCTTAATATCATCAAGATAGAATATGTTACCTTTTGTTTGTTCACCAATTCTGATCAACCTTTTTGATTCATTAAAGATCTTTGCCTTTTTGTTCTCAAATGAAACTCGGTGACCTGTGTTATTCAGCTGTGAAACACTCAATAGATTATAGTTAAGTCCCTTCACCCATTATGCATTTTCACATCTGATCAGATTATTCAATATGATTATTCCTTTACCTTTAACCAGACAAGGTGAGTCATTACCCATTCTTACTGATCCACCATTATAATATTCAAAAGTTTTAAAATTTTCCTTATCTCCAGTCATATGGTGAGTACAACTACTATCAATAATCCAGACATCATTTTTACTAACCTTAGATATGAGTGAAGTTTCAACATACCTTTCTTCTTCATCTGAATCATCCTTCATAGAAACACATACCACCTCAATATCTTCATAAGACTCAATGTCAGTATTTTCAGCTTTGCTCTCAGCCAGGTAACAAGATTTCTTTCCCTTGTCCTTGTAGTCTCGGTTATCTCTTTAGTCCAATTATCGATTGCTTTGGTAATCTCATTCATCACCTCTGTCAAACTTCTTTTCATAAGTTATTTCATTGCTTATGTTATCTTTTCTTTTGTTAGGACATCTAGCAACAAAGTAGCCAATCTCTTTGCAATTAAAACATACCAATGGTAATTTACCTTTGTATCTGCCTTTGCCTCTTTGTAATCTTCTAGCCTTTAGTGCTTCAATCTTATCAAGTTCTTATTCATCACTATCACTTTCACTATCATTTCTCATAGTGTGTTTATGAATTGATTTACTTATTTTCAAAGAAGATTTGAATGCAGACTCAATAGTTGGTAAGACACTATTGTCAAATTTATTCATCTCAAATGAAATAAGTCTACCAATCAAACTATCTAGAGTAACATTGTTATTTGATACTGCTCTCATTTCTTATATTTTAGATACTCTAATAGCATAAACATGCAGTAAGGTTATGAGAATTTTACTTACCACTATTTCTTC
The DNA here is from genome assembly GCA_018584345.1 of Thuja plicata. Lineage (NCBI taxonomy): Eukaryota > Viridiplantae > Streptophyta > Pinopsida > Cupressales > Cupressaceae > Thuja > Thuja plicata. The sequence goes on along the minus strand of MU226363.1, from coordinate 1,160,982 downwards.
TTCAAGTACACCTCCTACTACTCAGATAGCATTGATAACTTCTTTGATTCTACTGCTGTACTGAGTGATGTTTTCTCCTTCTTTCATTCTTAGGTCATCAAAATTTCCTCTTAGGCTTTCAGCCTTAGCTCTTAGCCTTAGCTCTCAACACATTCTTATCTCCTCCATGTAATAGCTTAAGTTTGTCCAACATTTTCTTTGCAGTGGTGCATGATTTGACATCTTCAAATTCAGCATTGGAAAGTGAGGAAGCAAGTTCTATCATCATAGAATTGTGTTCATGCTTCTCTCTCAATTGATCAACTATCAAAGGTCTAGTAGGTAAAAAAATTCAGTATCCAAGTACTGTGTAACATCATTTCCAATACCTGATAGGTGGAGTCTTATCTTTCTTTGCCATGATGCAAAGTTGTCCTTGTTCAACTTAGGCACATCCCTTTTTCTCATCTTATGATCTTTAGCTTGAGTCTTAAAACTCTCTTCCAAGCATAGAAGATCTGATACCAATTATTATAATAATTGAGAGGGAGGGGGGGGGGGGTGAATCAGTGGATTTAAAAATTAATTCAATAATTCAACCAAAATTTTATAGCACAAATATAAAAAATCTAGTTATCTCCAGTCCTACAAGATGTATGCCTTGTGTAAATTTAACATGTATATACTGCTCAGTGTTTATACTATTTATCCTTTCCTTAAGATTTACCGAATAGCAGTCTATCTTTTCTTAACCTTTACCGAAATACAATAAATAACTTAGTGTTTACCGATCAATCTCGTTTTAGTAATGTGTAAAGAAAAACAAAAGCAATGAACCATATATTCATTTGACACATGGATTTTTAACGTGGAAACCCTGTTAAGGGAAAAACCACTTGGGACAGTAACCCAAATTTTTCACTCTTCTGAAGTGAGCTCGATGAAGAGCCAACCTTGTTAAAGGTTACAAACACATTGTTAAGTGTGACCTTGTTAGAGGATTTAAAACTAATAGTTTATCACTTGACCTAGCATTCACTATGCTGTCAACATGAAAACCTTTTGATACTCCTTGGGATGTATCTCAATATATTAAGGATGGTTAAATCCCACTTTGTTAAGAGATTTTCTGAATCAATGGTTAAACTGAATCAATAGATGATATGTTCATTAATACAACTTTGAATTACAGATTTTCAGATCTATTGTAATTCCATAATACCTTTCTAATCCATGTTCTCTTCAATTCATTTTTCTCCACTTATTTATTTTCTGCTCGGTGAATGTTGTTGCTTCTCTGTTTCTCGGTGTCTTTAGAATTCTTAGCTCTGTTCTTCAGCTAGTATGATCATATCTGTATGAAGAATTCTTATCTTCACCAGAATTATCTTCAACATTCCTCCTTCCACAATGAATTAATTGTCTCTTTATATAGACATGATTTTACCATTTCTTATCCTTCTTTTTTTCTTTGTTGATCACTTCTTGATCCATAAATCTCGCCATGCTTGCTTTAGTTTTATTCCATAAATATCTCCTTTTTTTCTGGAATAAAACATGCTTTAAATCTCCTTCTTCTCTTTAGCTTTTATCTAATTGATGAAAACAAATTAATCAATTAGTTAACTCTAAATATAGCTCCTGCCAGCTAAGTTGTTTTGTCGTATCCTAACTTCAGTTCCCATCGGTCAACACTTTAGTTGTGCTCTGTGACTACCGCAAATAGCTCAGGCATCAACTTTATTTCTGTTTGGTGACAACTACAGTTAGCTTGGTAATTCTTTCTTGGGTTTCACTTGCTCGTCGAGGTTTACTGTCACTCGGTGTATATGGTTACTAATGACAAATTTTTTTTTTTGAGATCTTTAAGTGTTGTTACAATATGTGTATGAGAAATCATACCGTATCAAGTTGACATCAATGACAATACAATACATTAACCGATTTAATGTCTTGCATTTACTTTCTGCAGCTCGGTGATCATCAACTTTGTCATCTTCAAACATTCAATTAGTTATAGTTCATCAGAGGACTTTAGAATTTAGGAAATACTAATATGCAGGCCTCGCTAGGACTTAAGGACTAAAAATGATTTGGCCCCGCACGATGACTTAAAATATATGGGAAAAAGTGACTCAAGTGGCTCAAAAAGGTAACACAAAAACATAGGGAACAAAGGACCTAGGGTTTTAGAACACCATGGAAGATAGGGCTTTATAAAATTGCAGCTAGAGGAAGAAAATAACACCATGGAAGCTAAACATTTTGGAGTCCCAACAGTGGATCTGACTGAGGAAGATTGATCGCAAGATAAACACTAGAACACCAACACTCTGGGAGAAGACCAAAACTTCACACCGAAAATCTAAAACCGTACATATATACATATATTTCTGCACATGAAAAGTGAATTAGGATAAAAATGGTTTCAAATACTATCCATGCATAGGTAGATCTTGCATTTCACTAGTAGGACTTTGCAAGAAATAAGAATCTTTCCCATGTAGATCCTACAAAATAAATGGTCCTAACCATAAGGACTCAAATTTTCCATGCTTTCCTTTATCTTCTAATATTGCATTCCATTGGATAACCATGTCATTCACATGGAATTTGCTTTCTGATGCTCTCTTGTCAGATAAATACTTGGACTGTTGTTGGATCTTCTGATTTTGCACTTGTGCTTCACTTCAGATCTCATCCAACTCCACCGACTACAACATTTTGTTTTGCATTGGCTCTGTCACTTCTATGTATTCATATTTGATAAAATTGTAGAATGGAAATAAATTTTTTAATGGTAATATAGCTTGTGTTCCATAAACCATTTAGAAAGGGGATACACCTATAAATATTTTCACTGTTATCCTGTCAGCCCACAAAGCTAACTTAAGCTTTGAATTCCAAGACTTTTTGTTCTTCTCTAATGTCTTTTTGATTATTTTCATAATACTCTTGTTACTGGATTCTAGTTGTCCATTCATCTGTGGATGATATGGTGAAGAATATGAAACCATTATACCATACTAGTCACAAATCTCCTTGAATTATTTGGACCTAAAGCACATAGTATTATCCATAACTAGCTTTCTTGGCACACCAAACCTGGTCAAGATGTTATGCATTAGGAAATCAATGACCACCCTACCGGTTTCCCTCTTGGTTGGTATAGCCTCAACCCATTTTTTGAAATAGTTAGTGGCAACAAGAATCCAACTATGACCCTGTTGGTACCCATATAGACCCCGAAAATAAAACTTTCAGTTTAGGGTCTTGAACCTCTTTGAACTAAGTTCATAGCATTTCCAAGTGGTTCAATTTGCTAAAGCAGGTTTAAATGGTTTATTCTAATTCATCTTAGTTCAATATGGTTAGATGAATTCAGTGTTGTGAGATGTCTGGTGATTTCATTTCAAAAGTTTGGTTCCAAGAAAATGAGTTGTCGGTTCAAATATATAAGTCCATCAGTGCAGAAGATCAAATCTTTCAAGGCCAGGTTCAGTAGTTTGAATTTCAAAGTTCATTCCAAATTTAGCAGTTTAAAGCTACAAGTTCGAGGTTCAGAATCCACGTAACTTAGATTCAGCAGGCTTCATTAGTTTAAAGGCCCACAGTTTCAACATCAAATTTCAAGTTCATAGAAATACGATCTAGTAGTATGATCCAAGGATTTGAGTGGATAATTCAGCATTTGTATTGAAACTTGATGCCTGCTGAGACCACATCTACCTTTAAACTTACATCAATGGTGAGATAGAAGTAATTGCTTATTACAATGCACATAAAATAGCCAATTTAACAGATAATTGGAAGGCACTGAGTTGTTTGGAGCTTACAAAACAAGTGGACTATTTCATGTTTGTATGGGACCGATTACACAAATTAGAGTTGAAATTCATTAGTATCGAGCCCGATGGAAGATTTTGATTTCCCATAAAACTGGTAAGATTCTCTAATGTGATCCTCATGCCCACCATGTAAAAGCACTGTAGAGACTTTGCTCAAACATTGCTAATTCACATAATCATCTCATTCGAAAGATCTCAAAACTGATAGGATTTTATTGACGCCTCCAATAGCATGAAGTTTTAGGAAATCAATGATGAGGATGTTGAGGGTGTCGAAGCTGTTGACAGAATTACATGTGTCTAGAACCGTCAATATCAAAATCACTAGACATGGTGTTGAAGGAAATATCGATGGTCATAAAAGGCATGATCACAGGGCCACTCACAAATTGTTTCAATCACAATAAGATCAAAAGTTACACAATCTACAATCTCAATACCATTCGGCGATGGTGTAGCTCAACCTCTACAGTCAGGCACTGTAGTCAAAGCCACCAGTTTGATGGTTGGGTGATGTCAAAAGTTCTTAATTATTGGTCTCAAATGTGAACGCCCATGGAAAATTGATTAACGAGCCTAATCAAACATGAACAACGCATGCAAAATGTTTGACAGGGTCTCAACCCTAGTCACCCATCTGTGAAAGAAAATAATCATCGGTCAGCATTCATTGGGTCAAATGTCTCTTTTATTGGGATAATATGAATAAAGATGTTCAATGTCTCTCTAAAATAGCATGAAGAGATTTTAGACATGAAAAGCAACAACATGAAGGATCAGATGTTGGATGAACTCTTCATTATCACCCCTGAATTTGAATCAAAGACAATCACTTAATCTCAATAGAGCATAGAAGATGCCCAATGTAGTTAATGGTAACCGACATTGGAAGTGGTTACAAGTTCTATCCCTGTGACATTCGCTAAAGATAATTGGAGTTGCAGGTTGAACAAAAGAGAATGTGGCATCGATTTCTCATATCATGGTTACCCTCAAAGTGACCATGTCGGCTTTAGATGGAATAATCTCTCTACAGTGTGATGATATTTCTGCTTAATACTCATGGTTTTATAATTGCAGCACCAGATAATTGTCCATGTGTAGGAATTAATTTTTGTTGGAGCAGTGCCAAGTTTCACAACTCGATTCCATAATATGGGCCAAGAATTAGATTACTGAAAAAGGTGTGGGCTTAAGATGTCTCCAAAAGGATGTCATTTCCAAGAATAAAATAAAATAATTTATCCAGAGCTCAATGATATCGGCACTCAAAGGCAACTTTCGAGAGGTTGTGGACTCTTTTAGAGATACTCTTCAAGAACATTGAAGGCCCGATGCAATCTCTAAATCATTTTCCTTTACCGATTTATTGACATTATTGCGGAGTGATACTAATGTCGAATGCATTCGACCTTCAACCTATAAGCCATCAGAATGAAGTAACTGCCAAGGTATCATTAATCATCATACTTCAGAAATTTGCGCTACTAATGACCAAAAATCCAAATTATTGCAAAGTCACTTGCCTTTATAATATTTTCAGTTAAAATGTTAAGCATATAGGAAAGTAAAAAAATGATTAGAGGAGATAATCATGGATGGTGGGAAAAAGAAAGGGGTAGCATTTAATTTCAAGATTCAGTTACGAGAAGGGGGCAGAGGATTATTTGAGGGACAATTTTCAAGAGAACAAAGGGGGGTCTCTTTCCCAAAAATTCTTTGTGCTCTGGGAAGGAGGAATCTAGAATTTGAATATTGTAATCAAAATACTTTCTTTTTGGAAGCCTGTGTGCTACATAAGGAAGGATTTTTGTTTTTGTTTAGTTTGTAACAGGGGGAAGAAGAGATGATTTTTTTGTTTTCAAATGTAATTTTCTTGTAGGGATTATTGGACTTTGTGTCATTTCCATGTATTTGGAGGGAGGGAGAAAAATATTGAAACTTTGAATTTAAATATTTTTCTTTCTGATTGAATCAGACTTTGAGCTATTTCAGTTATCTTTATTTACAGTCCTGTCAAGGTTATGTAAATGAATGTCATACAAAATTTGATTTTTATGCATTCATCTATCTGAGAACAACATTTTGAGTCTTTCCTTGTCCTTTATAATTGGGAAAATTGATCTAAATGGTCTTTGTGCCATGCATTTAATTTCTTTTAAAAGTTATTATTATGATTTTTGCATTCATCCCATGTTGATGGATAAATGTTAGTTTACCTTATTTGTCTTCGGGTTAAAGGCATAGCAAGTTATTTGATTCTTTGCAAATCATTCAAAGGTAGCAGCGGCTGGGAAAATAAGCAGAGAGCACTTGTATATAATCATGGCAAGTGACTCAACTATTGTGTTGCAATTTGTCTTTCAGCCTTGGGTGTTTAGGAGTCATTTTGTGCAGGTGTTTTGAGAAGACAAATATGTTTACCAACAGATTTTTGGTGACTCTACTGGGGAAAGGAATCGCAGTCTCACTGTTTTCTTTTCTCATAAATTTGAAGGTACCTCCTCGAGGATGGAGGTTGGCGGCTCTATTAAAGATGAATACCATGAGGTAGTTCAAAAAAATCTAGAAGTTTTAAAAGATTGGGTTCCAACAAGAAGTGAAGATATCTCAGATATTTTTATTTTTATACCACCATTTAGAGATAACCCAATCAGAGAAGTTACAAAAGACTTGGCAAGGGAAGTAGGATTTCTAAAATCCTTCTATGGTGCTATCCTTAATCCTTCTATGGTGCTGTCCTTATCAAGAGGAGATCTCCTATACAAGAACCAAAGGAAGAAGAATGTGGATACAAGAAAGAAGAAGCTGGTAAAACAAAATGTATAGAAGGAAAGAATCTTGAATGAAAAAAGAATGTCAGCTATAGTGATGATGATGACTTTTATTCTCAGCAAGCTGATTGCATATTTGAAGAGCATAATAATGAAAGAGAGGAGACACGAGAAAAGTTTAATCCTTGTGTTGGTGTTGCCATAGAAGAATTAGATAGTGAAAGGAATGTGTGCATGGTTAAGGTAAAGAATGATTTAACTGTGGAGCCCTTTATTTCTAACAGTAAAGATACACATCTCTTTTGTGTTTTTCCTATTGTTGATCAAGAATTGATTATTAATGAGTCAGAAATTAGAATCCATGCATTTTGTAAAGATAAGCCTTTAATTGATGTCAGTCACCATCATAAATTATATAAGGGGTGCCCTATTAGAGATTTGATTCACTCTTCTAAAGAAATCATGCATAATGAGGATGAAGATATCATTATCCAGCCCATGTAGTGTGCTATACTTAAGTTCCCTTAAGAAGTATATGATAGGAGGTTGAACTTTGGTGCTGAGTTGATCATCATGGTTTCTTTGTTCCAACAGACCTCCATTTGTCTTGCATGTCAACTCTATGCTTGCAGCTATTTCAAAGAAATGCATTCTTGTTTTGCAGTGGATCATACTTTTCTCAGCCCATTAATGGATTCATATGAGTAGCTAGATCCTTTCTTGAAGATATGGGTTGTTTGCCCCATCGCTTGTAAATAAGTTTTTGGTGTGCGTAGGCTGTTAGTTTCTTTTTCCCAGCTTTCTTTTAGTTTAGGGGTTTTGTTTTGGTCTTTGCCCTACTCCCCTCCACCCTCACTGCAAGAAACTCCCAGTTTTTCTCTTCTTAGTGACTCTATTCACCCAATGGATAAGGCACTTATCTTTTCCCAGAGATTGCTGGAGTTCTCTATTTTTGTGTCAAAAATAGTCCCATAGTTAGAGCCCATGTTGGTACCCATATAGACCCCAAAAATAAAACTTTCAGTTTAGGGTCTTGAACCTCTTTGAACTAAGCTCATAACATTTCCAAGTGGTTCAATTTGCTAAAGCAGGTTTAAATGGTTTATTCTAATTCATCTTAGTTCAATATGGTTCGATGAATTTAGTGTTCTGAGATTTCTGGTGATTTCATTTCAAAAGTTTGGTTCCAAGAAAATGAGTTGTCGGTTCAAATATATAAGTCCATCAGTGCAGAAGATCAAATCTTTCAAGGCCAGGTTCAGTAGTTTGAATTTCAAAGTTCATTCCAAATTCAGCAGTTTAAAGCTACAAGTTCGAGGTTCAAAATCCACGTAACTCAGATTCAGCAGGCTTCATCAGTTTAAAGGCCCACAGTTTCAACATCAAATTTCAAGTTCATAGAGATAAGATCCATTAGTATGATCCATGGATTTGAGTGGATACTTCAGTACTTGTATTGAAACTTGATGCCTACTGAGACCACATCTACCTTTAAACTTACATCAGTGGTGAGATAGAAGTAATTGTTTATTAAAATGCACATAAAATAGCCAATTTGATAGATAATTGGAAGGCACTGAGTTGTTTGGAGCTTACAAAACAAGTGGACTATTTCATGTTTGTATGGGACCGATTACACAAGTTAGAGTTGAAATTCATTAGTATCAAGCCCGATGGAAGATTTTGATTTCCCATAAAACTGGTAAGATTCTCTAATGTGATCCTCGTGCTCACCATGTAAAAGCACTGCAGAGACTTTGCTCAAAAATTGCTGATTCACATAATTATCTCATTCGAAAGATCTCAAAACTGATAAGATTTTATTGGTGCCTCCAATAGCATGAAGTTTTGGGCAATCAATGATGAGGATGTTGAGGGTGTTAAAGCTGTTGACAAAATTACATGTGTCTGGAACCGTCAATATCAAAATAACTAGACATGGTGTTGAAGGAAATGTCGATGGTCATAAAAGGCATGAGCACGAGGTCAGTCACAAATTGTTTCAATCACAATAAGATCAAAAGTTACACAATCTACAATCTTAATACCATTCGGCGATGGTGCAACTCAACCTCTACAGTCAGGCACCGCAGTCAAAGCCACCAGTTCGATGGTTGGGTGATGTCAAAAGTTCTTAATTATTGGTCTCAAATGTGAATGCCCATGGAAAATGGATCATCAACGAGCCTAATCAAACATGAACGATGCATGAAAAATGTTTGATATGGTCTCAACCCTAGTCACCCATCTGTGAAAGAAAATAATTACCGGTCAGCATTCATCGGGTCAAATGTCTCTTTTATTGGGATAATATGAATTGGGATGTCCAATGTCTCTCTGAAATAGCATGAAGAGATTTTAGACATGAAAAGAAGCAACATGAAGGATCATATGTTGGATGAACTCTTCATTATCACCCCTGAATTTCATTCAAAGACAATCACTTAATCTCAATAGAGCATAGAAGATGCCCAATGTAGTTAATGGTAACTGACATTGGAAGTGGTTATAGGTTCTATCCCTGTGACATCTGCTAAAGATAATTGGAGTCGTAGGTTGAACAAAAGAGAATGTGGCATCGATTTCTCATATCACGGTTACCCTCAAAGTGACCATGTCGGCTTCAGATGGAATAAGCTCTCTACAGTGTGATGATATTTCTACTTAATACTCATGGTTTTATAATTGCAGAACCAGATAATTTTCCATGTGTAGGAAGTAATTTTTGTTGGAGTAGTGCCAAGTTTCACAACTCGATTCCATAATATGGGCCAAGAATTAGATTATTGAAAAAGGTGTGGGCTTAAGACGTCTCCAAAAGGATGTCATTTCCAAGAATAAAATAAAATAATTTCTCCAGAGCTCAATGATGTCGGCACTCAAAGGTAACTTTGGAGAGGTTGTGGACTCTTTTAGAGATACTCTTTAAGAACATTGAAGGCCCGATGCAATCTCTAAATCATTTTCCTTTACCGATTTATTGACATGGTTGCGGAGTGATACTAATGTCAAATGCATTCAACCTTCAACCTATAAGCCATCAGAATGAAGTAACTGCGAAGGTATCATTAATCATCATACTTCAGAAATTTGCGCTACTAATGACCAAAAATCTAGATTATTGCAAAGTCACTTGCCTTTATAATATTTTTAGTTAAAATGTTAAGCATATAGGAAAGTAAAAAAATGATTAGAGGAGATAATCATGGATGGTGGGAAAAAAGAAAGGGGTAGCATTTAATTTCAAGATTCAGTTACGAGAAGGGAGCAGAGGATTATTTGAGGGACGATTTTCAAGAGAACAAAGGGGGGTCTCTTTCCCAAAAAGTCTTTGTGCTTTGGGAAGGAGGGTTCTAGAATTTGAATATTGTAATCAAAATAATTTCTTTTTGGAAGCCTGTGTGCTACAGAAGGAGAGATTTTTGTTTTTGTTTAGTTTGTAATAGGGGGAAGAAGATATGATTTTTTTGTTTTCAGATGTAATTTTCTTGCAGGGATTATTGGATTTTGTGTAATTTCCATGTATTTGGAGGAAGGGAGAAAAATATTGAAACTTTGAATTTAAATATTTTTCTTTCTGATTGAATAAGACTTTGAGCTATTTTAGTTATCTTTATTTGCAGTCCTGTCAAGGTTATGTAAATGAATGTCATACGAACTTTGATTTTTATGCATTCGTCTATCTGAGAACAACATTTTGAGTCTTTCCTTGTCCTTTATAATTGGGAAAACTGATGTAAATGTTCTTTGTGCCATGCATTTAATTTATTTTAAAATTTATTATTATGATTTTTGCATTCATCCCATGTTGATGGATGAATGTTAGTTTACCTTCTTTGTCTTCAGGTCAAAGGCATAGCAAGTTATTTGACTCTTTGCAAATCATTCAAAGGTAGCTACACCCTGAAAAATAAGCAGAGAGCTCTTGTATATAATCATTGCAAGTGACTCAACTATTGTGTTGCAATTTTTCTTTTAGCCTTGGGTGTTTAGGAGTCATTTTGTGCAGGTGTTTTGAGAAGACAAATCTGTTTACCAACAGAATCCCACTAGACTTTTATGAAAACTCCCCAATAAAATCAATGCCCCATTGGGAAAAAGGAATCTCAACTTAAATTGGGTTCAAAGGTAAAGCCCCTGAATACATCATCTTATTTGAAAATTTATGACAAGCTTCACACTTCTGCACATACTGATGTGTGTCCCTGAAAAAACAAGGCCAATAGAAACCAACTCTAAGTATCTTATGTGAAGTTGTCTTTGTTGAATAGTGCCTGTTAGCACTGCACATCAAATTTTTCAAATTCCCATGCTTTGGAAAATTTTACCGTGTCTTTTGATTCAAAATCTATGTGTTTTCATGTCAAAATGTCATTTTATGGTCAAGTTTTCAAATTTTGCCTTGTTTTCGGCCTTAGTCGCCCACCCGTGCTGATATTTTAAAGTGACCTTTTAAGTGAGTGAGTGAGTGATGAGTCATGTATTGGAATGAATTGCGCAGTCACGGTTGTGTCCTGTCAGGTCAAGTTAAGTGTGTGAGTGAGCAACTTGGTCGTTAATCTGCCTTAATCACGCAGTCACGATGCATTTTTGAAGTCAAGTTTTCAATCTGCGACTGAGCGAGTTGGTTTTATTTTTTTGATCGCTCACTCGTGGGGATTTAAGTTCTTTTTTGAAAGGTTCAGCGAGCTAGTGATGAGTTGAATTTTTTATGTATCGCGCAATCGTGGTGGTTTTTGGTCTTATAATTTTTGGTCTGCGACTGAGCGAGTTCTTTAGGTTAGGGTTGGTCACACACTTGGGCTTAGTTATTATATGTATCTTTTGAAACTACGAGTGTGCAATGAAGTCATATTTTAGAAAGTGCTAACTCATGCAGGTTTTAATGGTTGCATTTTGTGCAGTGCGAGTACTCGATGTATTATGCATTCATTTTCAAATGGTCCTTGTCGCTCATTCGCGCAAAAAATATGTAGTGTTATAAAGTGCGCAAGTGCGCAATTGAATGTTCAAAGTTTTGTTCCTGCTCACTCGCCAATGATTTTTTGTCTCCAATTTTAAGCTCGTGACTAGACAATGAAAGAAAAGGTGGGCTATCGCTCACTCGCTCAGGTATAAAATCAAGTGAAAAGATGCTCGCGGGTCCGCGACTGATAGAAAAATGGAAAGTTGTCGCTCAATCGCTCATGAAGAAAGATCAGTCAAGAAAGATTAGCGAGCAAGTGATTAATACATGATGAAGGCACTCACCCAGTCACAAAGGATTCATTTATAAGGAAATCTCAGTAGCGAGTACGCGATATAAGGAAGAAAAGGGTCATTGCTCACTCGCTAATGCTTATGAGCTAGAAAATCTTGCAGCACGAGTGAGTGATTAAGTTAAAATGCATAAGGAAATTAGTCATCGATCACCCACTGAGGTATAAAGAAAAATCAGAAAGCCATGGCGACTGTGTGACCAGAAAGTAATACATGATTTTTTTGAAAACCCGCTCACTCAAGCAAAAGGCATGATAAGTGAGGATCAATGAGTGTGTGACTAAGAAGTGATTGAGTAATGAATATCATGTCGCTCACTCGAAGAATTTCAATGAAAGTAAAGTCCAAAGCGGTGAGTCCACGATTGATGAAAAGAAAAATGATGTCGCCTACTCACTCAAATAAAAACATAAAGCATTAAGAGATAGCGAGTGCGATTGTGAAATAATGAAGCTGCTAGTTTGGTCATCGCACAGTCGCAAAGCATATGAGCCAAAGCAAAGATAGATAGTGAGTGCACGACTGATAGAAGGAAAGGGTCTTGTCACTCACTTGCAAGGACAAATTTGAATGTAAGAAAGGAACATTGAGTTGGCAACAAATTGACATGTGGCTCATTTCAAGCTTACGAGGGAAAAAAGGAAAAAAGGTGTGTACTTTTTCCAGCAAGGATTATACAGTTTGAGTTAATGGAAACATTAGTTACAGAGAGATGATTGCATAATTTTGCAAGTGCAAGAATTTGAAATTCAATTGGACAAGATGCCAATTTTATGAGTATAAGTTTGAATGATTGAGCTTGATTTTGTACAACTCTCATTTTTGCATCCTAAGATTTTCTGTAAAGAGTGATAGAGCTTGTTTGTCTGAAATAGTTTGTCTGAGATAACAATTTGAAGAGGAAGGATGAGTCAAGCTATTTTTCTCACTACTTCTCATGAGTCAGAGAAGGAGGTTACACCAAAAAGATACTTGGAAGAATTTGCTGAGTTGCTGCCCGAGACTCTGAATACAAACAGTGCAAATTGGGATGAATGGAAAGACAGATGGTGCCAATGTAGAAACCCGGTCACCCCAAATTACTCTGGTAATACCTTGTTCCATTATTTATGGAATAATAGGATTAAAGTAGTCCCCATTTGTAATCCATGGGATTTGAATATGGAAAAATTAATTGTGCCTGATGTTTATGTTGACATAAGCCTTATTAGGGAACTTTCTAAGAACTACTACCCAGTAGCTAGGGTAATCAGGAAGAAAAATAAAGAGACCTTACTTTCCATAGATAGGAGGTCAGTGGCAGAAGTTTTTGGGATCACTGGTGTATTATGCATAGATATTGATTTAAAGAAGATTAAGGTAGATTATATCAAGAGAGAAGATTTGATTAAGAAATATGAAATGCCCAAATTCATGCCCAGGGTAGATAGGCACCTGGTGAAAATCCCAGACAATCTCAAACTGCCTTTTGACCTATCCCTATTTCACCATTACATAAAGTGCACAATATATGGTTTGAGCATAGTATTAGGTTTTGATGGAGATTCTATAGTGTCTCAAGATATACTCATGATGGCCATGAACATTCAACACTTGAAGGTCAACACTGATTATGACTATGTTGGATACATAGTTGATGCTATTCATGTTGCATTAGTGGAGATATAGTCAGATGCCCTAGTACGTACCTTCAAGCATTATTCTCATCTGATGTATATGATTTTATATTATAACAGGGCATCTATGAATAAAGAGCTTGAATTTTTTGTTTCAAAGTATGGTGTTGATGCACCAATCCAAAGATGGACCCATGTATGGGATAGTTCAACTGTCAACTCATCTTTTGTATGCTTTTGTAATTGGATTGTGGATCCAATTTTTGATTTATTGGGAACAGATAGGCATAGACTTCCATTTGAAATCAGAAAATTTTTGAGACCTTGGGATTATGTTCCAAACTAGCCTATCTCTCACAATTGGGGTGACTTTTTCTTCTTTGATTACTTTACTATTATCAGAGTTTATGGTTGTACACAACCACCTCACATCCTCCCCAAGTTTGTTCCTCTTAGGATTGCATTCATAGAATTTATTTGGCAAATCACTTGGGTTGATAAAGAGTTTTTAGAGGGACATAGAAATGGTACTTTTATCCCTAGATTATGGGTAGGTTTTGACTTCTCCATTGGGAAAAGAGTTTTTGATCTGATTAATGACTTCTTGAAACAATATAGAATGTATATGGTAGTTTCCAGGTTCTGTGATCGAGAATAATTTATGGAAACAACCCTGAGAAGAATGACTCCTTGGAAAAAGATTAGAGATCATGAGGTATTGGATGATGAAGATGTCGTAAGGAAAAATTTAAATAAGAATGAAGTCCAGGAGAGGAGAAGGAAATGGAATGACCTCCTTAGGGCAGAATCTGAATGGAAAGAGTCAGAAAATTCATTCTCTGGTTTTTTACCTGATCTCCCATACTTAAAAAGGATAGAGGAAATGCTTAAATCCTATGATACTCTAATGGCACAGGTACCATAGTTCAGTTCTAAGGATGCACAATATCAAGGGTCCCCAATTCCTGTTGCATTACATGACCCAGAACATCAGGAACATTAAGAAGAAGAGCTTCAAGAAGAAGAAGAGGCCGATGAGGAAGCTACCTCTACTAGAGAACCACCCAGGAAGAAACAGAAGAAAGAACACAAAATGATGTAGGACATGAAAAGTATGGCCAAGGATATGATTACTGAACATGGAAAATATTTTAGAAGGCTGAAAAGACAATTGCAAAAAGAGCCTCCAACTGAAGGCCAACGGGATAACCAAATGGTTCTATTTGAAAAGGATGACAAGAGAGTCATGATAGCTAATGAATTCATGAAAGATGATGAATTCATAAAGTTTAAAGAGTTCAAGACTTTTTTAATCAAGCTGAAACAAAAGGAATTGAGGCAAGGATTGACTATAGGTGAAGAAAATGCAGATAAAAATGAAGAGATTGTAAAAGCACTCCAGGATTATGATCCTAAGAGTGAACTAATCACTGTAGAGCAAGGTAGGTTGTTGGTACAAAATAGTGGAGTAATGTTGATGCCTGGTTTGGACTTACAGTCCACATTTATCATTGATCAGATCAGGAGGCAAGAAGATCCCCTATTGAAAATAGAGTTTGAGATGAATGAAGTTTTGAAAGGATCAGGATTTGATCCTAAATCCAAGACTCTTTCTATATGGTCATTGGTCCCTGCTACACAAAAGCCTCTGGTCATGACTATCAGAGAGGAAAAGAGGATAGACAGAATGATATGGAATTTGCAGATCACTACAGACACTGAGATAGCTCAATTAATGACACAAGTCTCATTCATGAACTTGGCAAAGGTTGATGACCTGTCTAAGAGGTATGAAACAACTTTTTTCCAAATGATGGCCTTAGCAAAAAAGCATGAAGAGGTGGTGGTTTAGAACCACACATTGGAAGAAGAAATTGCTAAGTTGAAAGAGGAGTTAGTGGAGAGTAAAAGAGAAAAGACTCCAATTCCTCAAGAAGTGTCAAAGATTGAAATAGATGCTGCTACAGAGGCAAAAGAGGATTCAACAATGCCAGAAGGCCAGTCCAAATAAATGTCACAAGGAAAGAGCATAAATGTCATGTCCATCATATTGCCAATACTTCAACATCAAATTGATGTTTTGAAGCAGAAGACTGACATAGTGTATACACTATATGGCTCATTGCAAGAAGAATCAAAGGTAGCTACTGAGGCTATGACATTCTTGGAGCTTACCTTTAAAACTTGGTCAGGAAGAGACAGGTTGATGGAAAAATTGAAGACAACTATGTTATACAGTGATGATTTTCCTGACAAGATCATAGATACAATAGAAATGATCAATGAGGTGAATAACACATATGGTTTCTTCAATGGTAAGGTTGATCTAATAAGTAATAAGTTGCAACTATTTGGTGACCAGTGCCATCCCTTGATCCCAAAATAATATGATGAAGTTGGCATTATAAAGCCACAATCCAATTGGACAAATGGATTTGATGGGATATTCATAGATCAGGAGATGAATCAATGCCTAGAAAAGGATGCAAATGCACAATAATGCAACGAACTGATTGACAACCTCTTTAAGGTTGAGAGAGATGTGGAAAAATTTGTTTCAGAGGCCAGATCAACCATTGACACCAGGTGGACAGAGGTTGTTTCCAAATTGGAGCAGGTGAAGACTTTTGATTGGCCCACCTCCAAAGAGGTAAACAGGTTGGAGGCAAAGCTAAAAGGATGAAGATGACACTGTCAAACTGCATCAACAAACCTTCTTTAGACTCTGCCAAATTTTGCCACCTGTGTTTGGTTATAGTTTTTGTCAAATGTAATTTGTTGTTAAAAAATATTTTGTAAATCTTTCCTTGTAAGTCCGTAGCTTATTGCATCCTTAGTTATAAAAGGATTCCAAGACTACTGGGAAGAATATAGCCATTTTTCATTGGGATGTTTAATATAAAAACTCTGGTTTAAGACTTATAGGTGTTTTTTTGGGTTTTGAAATACTGTTGATTGTAATAGAAATTTTGATCATGAATACAAATGAAATCCATCAATAGTTTTCTGAAACATATGATGAGAATTTTGTCTTCATTATGTTTTTTTGAATTTTATGTAGATTGAATTTTTAAGGAATGTTTAATTTAGGCATCTGTTAGGTAGATTTTGAAATAATTTTAGGGTTCTTTCAAGGAAAGATTAAAATTGCCTTAGGATTATTTTCAGTGGGATTCGGGTTTTATAATGAATTTGATGAATTGATTTGTTATATGTGTGAGGGTAGATATAGAAGGTATGTCTGTGCTTATGTCAGATTCTATGGCTGTCTTGAATTTATGTTTATGACTAAGAGGGCTAGAACTATGTAGCAATGACTCCATGCCCTAGGAATAAGCATTGGTCTGTCCTCTATTGAATTAAGTGACTATCACTATTAAAATTGATCTTTACTCATGGTTTGGTTTGTTTCAATAAAAGTTATAGTGATCAAATCCTTTAATTCCATTCATACTCTACTGGAAAAATTTAGTGATTTGATTATTCTGAGTTAGAAGGGTAATCCTGCCTGATTTTATGGAGCTCAAAGTGTAGGAGGTTTAAAAACCTTGTTTCTATCATTCTGTATCTTGTTTGGTCAGTGTCTGTGATAAATAGAGCAATCTCTCTAAGAGTATTTTTATATCAGCAAGAAAAGGAACTAATAGAAAATGGCGACTCTACTGGGGACTTTTATCAAGGAATGCATGAAAGGTTAGTCTGAAGATAACACTCCATAATATAGATTCCTTGAAATCTAGTTTTTGAAATCACAAGTTGTGTACTACACTTTATTTGAATTATATCCTCAAATATCATTATCAAGGTGAATTTTCATTATTTTATTCCCAAAGTTTTTGGGTGGCGACTATGAGTTATTGGTTTTAGTGCTTCTAAGGGAAACACTAGCAGATCAAGTGTGTGAAATTTTATTTTAGACGAAATGAGGAATACGAAAGAGAACACAAAGAATCACTCTCAAGCAACATCAAAGAGTGATGTTTCTAAAAATTCTAGAAGAAACCATTCTAGGAAAGGAGAATCTTATAACAATAATTCTTGGAAGCCTAGATTTGTAGGCCCCAGTCAGTCCTTAGGTACTATTCTTGAGAAAGAAATAAATGAACCCCTGAATCCTGAGTCTAACAATACTATTTACTTTGAGGATATATTTAATCCTAGACCAAATAATGTATATCAAGAAAAGGGTGAGACATCATCATATTTCAAGGGTATCCCTTATGAACAGGTTGAGGACCAAACGGGAGATAACTTAATGAATATCTATGACTCTTCTAATTCTGATATTAAGGTAGTCCTTAGAGATAATGAACTTTTGAAGAGGGAATTAGATGAACTCTTGCTTATCAAACAAAAAAATGATGAGGCTAGAGAGGAGCAAAATGTAAATGTAATCACTGAGAGAGAAAATTTGAAAAAATGGGTTGCCCAATTAAAATTAGCAGCTCAAGGTGCTAACGAGGGATTTCATGGCTTGAATAAAGAACTTCTTGGAGATGTAGACACTCTGAGAAAAGAATTCCAAGAAAGAGAGCACCTTCTTAAGAAAAGTGATCCCAAAGATACATGCTCTATGGTGAGGGAAGTCATCAATTATGAAAGTCAAAAACTCCCTAAGTCTAAGATACCCACACCAAATGTATCAATAGTTAATGTCACACAAACAGGTGTTGAAAAGGGAAAACAAAAAATCATAGGTATTAAATTCTCTGAACCTAAGACTGAACAATGTATATCTCAAGATATGTTTTCACTGGCTTTGGAATTAGAAAGGGATAGAAAGGCCAGAGATGATATTTCAAAATAGTTGGAAAGAGAAGAGCTATAAGCTTTTTCTACAGAGATGAAAAGAAGGATTGCCTTTTTGATTCCCCTGACTAATCCTAATGATACTACTGCAACTAATCAAACTATTCCTGTATTTAATTCTAATATCCAGACCAATAATGCTAACACAAGTACCCAAACATATGGTGTCGCTCAAGGAGTTGCATCACAGTCAAGAGTAAGTGGACTCAATAGAAATATTAGCCACCAAAATATAGGTATTGGCCAGAGCATTGGTAATATTGGCCAGAATGTTGACCAGAATATGGGCACTAATTTTCAAAGAGGACCTATTCATTTGGAGAGGTATAGGCAATTATTTTTTGATGGTATCCCTGGCCAACCAAACCCTATTCCTAACAAGTTTAGAGATAAGATTCCCAAATTTAGTGGAAATAATGTTGTAACTGGTGAAGGACATCTAAAAGTATTTTTAGATACAATGAATGATTATAAGATTGAAGATGAGGATGCTATAATGAAATTATTTGTGCAATCCCTAACTGAGGATGCAAGAGACTGGTACCGAGGTTCGCCTGATCATAGTATCTATTCTTGGAATGAATTTGTTAGAAGTTTCAAAGAACAATATGGTGACAAGATAAATTCTGGTTTTATGTTGAATGAATTCAACAATTTGAAAAAATTTACCAATGAAGGCATTGCTGAATTTAATGTAAGATTTCAAAAGTCTATGTATAAGTTGTTCCAAGTTTGAGGTTTGATGAAAATGTGTGTATCGCCACCTATTATAATTCTTTGGATGGAAATACTGCTTACTTTCTTAGAGATAAAGATCCTCAAACTATAAGAGATGCATATAAATTGGCCATAAACATAGAAAGAAATAGAAGAGCTTCCGGTAAGCTTGGTAAATGGGATGACAGTAGAATCTGGAAAGAGTCACAAATACAATCAAATAAAAATCCCAAGGAAGAAGATAAGATGGAAACATTGGTGAGTGTAGTGAAAGATCTTGCTGCTAAGGTAGATAAGAATGAGAAGGGTTTTCAAAACAATAGGCCGCAATACCAAAGGCAAGATAAGCCATACAGGTTGCAAGATTTTCCTTATAAGACTTAGTGGAAGGATGGAAAACCTATGTCAGAAGAACAAACTGATCCTAAGAATAAAGACATCCCTAACCTGTTGAAAAACAACAATGCTCATAATGTGGAAAATACTCCTTGGTGCATGGCTTGTAATATGCCTCATTCCCCTTATCAATGTGCAGTAGCTCAGAGTATGGTGGAGCAACATGAAAACATTGGAACACAAGAAAGTCAAAATGAGAAAAAACCTGCAATAAACATGTGTGCACTTACTGTTGAAGATGACAATTGTACTTCAGAGGAAGAGCCACAAGAAAATATGCTAATCATAGTGAATAATACAAGCTCTTAGTTAGAGCACTTTCAATTTGGGATGCCTATTGATGAAGAGATAAGGTTTCTAACTATTGCAGCTGTGACATAAGAAAGAAGTTCATGCCAGCTTAGGAATAAAAAATTTGATCAAAGTGGGAAAAAATTGGATTCACCTGTCATCATTGAAGTCATAAATGAAGAAACTACACAAGGTGAACTGAAGGACACTCTGATTAAAGAAAATAAAGTTACCCCCACTCTTGAACAAAAAACAAAATAGTTAAAGGAGAGTAAAGGTAACATATCCTCTGATAATGTCATGAGTTTCCCATCTTTTAACATGAAGCAAGCCTTATCTCAAATGAAAGTATCTGTTCCTTTACTTGAGATGTTTAAAATTAAAGAACACTGAGAAGCCACCTTCTCATTGTTATCTGATTTGCCTGGTATGCATGATAATATTGCTTTGAATGATGTATTGGAAAAAAAAAATGGAATCCCAATCTTTCTGGGAAATATAGTTGTTCAAGAGCGAGATCAGATTGATCCTTTTTATGTAACACTTCTCACAAACAATATGTTGCGAAAAAATTGTATGATGGATTCAGGGGCTGCTGCTAATGTGATGACTTACACTACTATGAAACAATTGGGTCTAGAGGTGGATACTGCTTGTGGTAAATGTTATGCCATGGATAATAGGGAAGTACCTATAGTAGGAACTTTGCAAGGATTAGAGATAAAACTTGCTGCATACCCTGAGATCACTTTTAAAATAGATGTTGTGGTTGTGGATTCACCACCCCATTATGGCACGCTCTTATCAAGACAATGTGCTGCAACCATTGGAGGATATGTACAATTGGATTTGTCTTTTGCTACTAATTCTGTAAATGGGAAAGAAGAAAAACTATTGAGGGAGCCCAAATCTCCTATTTATGTGGAGAAGGTTGAACCAAACATGCTAAATTGCTTTGTGGATGTAGATATACATAATTTCAAGGTGGAAAAAATTCAATCACAGTTGAAAAACACAGATCCCATAGTGGAAGAATTAGAATTGCAACAGCTTGGACTATGGCAGATATATTTTGATGGAGCATGCTCTAGAGAAGGGTCAAGAGCTGGTATAGTATTTGTCTCTCCATCAGGTATTACTTTAAAATACTCATTCTTTCTGTCATTTCAATGTACAAACAATACAGCTGAGTATGAAGCATTGTTACTGGGATTATAAATCGCAATCAAGCATGGCATTAAGTTATTAAGAGTTTTTGGTGATTTAGAGCTAGCTATTTCCCAAATTAGATCAATATATGCTGCCAAAAATGATAGGTTGAAACATTATAAGCATGCTGTATGGGATAGCATTGAATTATTTGATGCATTTTCCATCAATTGGATAGAGAGATCTAAGAATATCAGGGAAGATTTTTTAGCTAATGTGGATTTGAAAAATGATGATCTAACACTAGCAGGAATATCTATTGTGGAAACTAAAACTAGGCCTGCTATTCCTGATAATGTGTATAATTGGAAAGTTTTTGAAAGTGATGAGGATATTCTCAATTTTATTCAATGTGTGGATAATTATGAAGGGCAAATCATTGATTATAATAATTTGATAGAGATTATTGATGGGAAAGAAACTATATTTGGCAATGAAATTCTGTAGTTACAGACAAATGAAATCCCCAAAGGACTAACTCAATTGGAGGGATTGTTTATTGACAATGATAGTCATATGTGCCAAAAATCTATAGTCAAGTTGGATGAATTTGAGGAGGTAAAAATGGGATCATAGTGTGATCCTAGGATTGTATATATTGGAAAGAAATTGGCTCCTCATGTGACGACAAATTTGATTAACTTGCTAAAAAAATTCAAACATGTTTTTGCTTGGTCTTATGAAGACCTTAAGGCTTATAGGGAAGATCTCTTTCAACATGAAATCCCATTAAAAGATGATATTAAGCCTTTTAGACAAAAAAAAGGCCAATCAATCCTTTGCTGGCTTCCAAAATGTAGCAAGAGTTGGCAAAGCTTAGAGACGCTGGGATCATAAAACCAATCAGGCATTCTTCTTGGGTGTCTAATTTGGTCTCTGTTAGAAAGAAAAATGGAGATATCAGGCTATGTGTTGATTTTAGGAACCTTAATGTGGCTTCATTAAAAGATAATTATTCTTTACCAAACATGGAGGCAATGCTACAAAGGGTTACTAGTTGTGATTTGCTATCTATGATGGATGGTTTTTCTGGTTATAACCAAGTGCTGGTTCAAGAAAGTGAGAAATTCAAGAGAACCTTCACAACCCCATGGGGTACATATGTTTATTTAAGAATTCCATTTGGCCTGAGAAATGCAGGAGCTACTTTCCAAAGAGCCATGGATGTGGCTTTTAAGGAGTTTATAAATATAATCATGGTGGTGTATCAGGATGATCTTACTGCATATTCCCAAAAGGATAAGGATCATTGGGAGCAGTTGGAAAAGATTGTTACTAAAGCCTTGGAGTATGGGATTTCTTTAAATCCAAAGAAATGTCATTTTTCTATGACAGAAGGTAAATTATTGGGACATATAGTATCTAAAGAAGGTGTCAGGATTGATCTAGAGAGAGTGGAAGCCATTAACAAACTCTTACCCCCAAAGAATATCAAAGGTGTTTAGTCTTTTCTAGAAAAAGTAAATTTTGTGAGGAGATTCATTGCTAACTTTGCTGAGATAGTCAAGCCCATTGTTAAATTGTTAAAGAAAAATGCTATGTTTGGATGGGGTAAGGATGCCCAATTAGCATTTGATGAGATAAAAGTAGCTATTCAACAAGAACCTATACTGAGATCTCTAGATTATGAAAAACCTTTTTCTATATTGTCTTTTGCTTCATTCCACACAATTGCTGCAGTACTCTTGCAGAAGGATGATGAAGGTTTTGACCATCCCATAGCATTTTTGAGTAAGTCTCTGCAAGCAGCAGAACTTAATTATGAGATAATGGAGAAACAAACATATGCATTGGTCAAGGCAGTCAAAGTTTTCAGACCTTATTTGGTTTGTGCAAAGATAATTGCTTATGTACCACATGCTATAGTCAAAGATATATTGTCTCAATCTGAAGTTACTGGAAAGAGGTGTAAATGGATCAACAAGATTCAAGAATTTAATCTAGAAATTCAAGTTACCAAATTGGTAAGGGGTTTGGGTTTGGCCAAACTAATGACTGACACTAACATGGAGCTGGCTCAAGTTAATAATGTGCAAATAGTAAATATGAACTTAACTAGTATAGAATTGCAGCCATGGTATACTGATATAGTGTTTTTTTGAAAAAATGGTAAATGTCTAGAGCATATGTCAGATAAACAAAAAAGGACTTTGAAATTGTAGGCTCAAAGGTATGTCCTAATACGAGGTGATTTATTTTGGAAAAATAAGGATGGAATTTTGTTGCTTTGTCTGGATAAATCACAATCTGAAAAAGTTCTGAATGAAATGCATAGTGGTGTGTGTGGTGGACATTATTCTGCCAAAACCACAACTCGCAAGATAATCAGAGCTGGATATTATTGGCCATGTATTTTTAAGGATACTCAAATGTTTGTACAAAGATGTGAACCTTGCCAAATAGTTTCCTCTAAGATGAAATTTTCAGGAGCTTTACCTTTGAATCCCATGACTATTGAAGCACCTTTTACCCAATGAGGTCTTGATTTTATTGGAGAATTCACAGAAAAATCCAATGGAGGCCATAGTTTGATTCTTGTGGCCATAGACTATTTTACAAAATGGATAGAGGCGATTCCATTAAAAAGGGCTACTAGCAAGGTAGTGATGGATTTCTTAATGGATAATATTCTGACAAAATTTGGTGTGCCCACTAAGTTAGTCATGGACAATGCCACGTGTTTTAGGGCTGAGGAATTTAAGGATTTCTATGAAGATTATGACATTATCATATCTTATTCCTCACCATATCATCCTCAAGCAAATGGACAAGCTGAGTCCAACAATAAAAGCATCATGAAAATCATTAAAAGAGCTTTGGAGAAAAATAAAAAGTCTTGGCATTCAAAACCGAAATTAGCCCTTTGGGCTGACAGGGTAATAGTGAAGAGAGAAATAGGGGTATCCCCTTTTGAAATGGTCTATGGAAATCAGGCAAGGTTGCCTTTAAATAATCTGTTACCAGTGTATAAATTTCTCCAAGAAGAGGAATTTGATGAACAAGGACCCATGATGGAAAGGATAGACCAACTGGTAGAACTAGAAGAGATAAGAGCAGAGGCACATAAAAGAAACATGAAACTTCAACATCAATCCAAGTACTTATTTGACAAAAGAACAACTGAAAGAAAGTTTCAGATAAATGATATGGTGCTGCAGTGGAATGCTAGAAAAGAAGAAAAGGGCAAACATGGCAAGTTTGGGTCATTATGGATGGGTCTTTTTGTAATCCAGGAGTTTCATGGTCAAGATTCTTATTTTCTGGAAGGCCCAAGTGGTGAGATACAAGAATTTCTAGTGCATGGACAGTTCCTGAAACATTTTTCTCATGAATTTTCTTTTTCCATGCATAGTAGTTTATATTTTCCTACTTTAGTGTGGTTTTTGTGTGTGTATGTACAGTTTTGTTTCAGTTTGTGTTATGTCTCCTAGAGTTTTGGTTTCCAATGTCAATTTTGCAATTGACTATCCCCAATCAGAGCCATTGTTAGCACTGCACATAAAATTTTCAAATTCCCATGCTTTGGAAAAATTTCCTGCATTTTTTGATTCAAAATCTATGTGATTTCATGTCAAAATGTCATTTTATGGTCAAGTTTTCAAATTTTGCCTTGTTTTCGGCCTTAGTCACCCACCCACACTGATATTTTAAAGTGACATTTTAAGTGAGTGAGTGAGTGATGAGTCATGTCTTGGAATATTGAATTGCGCAGTCATGATTATGTCCTGTCAAGTTAAGTTAAGTGCGTGAGTGAGCGACTTGGTCATTAATCTGCCTTAATCGCGCAGTCGCAATGCATTTTTGAAGTCAAGTTTTCAATTTGTAACTGAGCGAGTTGGTTTTCTTTTACTGATTGCTCACTCGCGGGGATTTAAGTTCTTTGTTGAAAGGTTCAATGAGCTAGCGATGAGTTGAAATTTTTATGTATCATGCAATCATGGTGATTTTTGGTCTTATACATTTTGGTCTACGACTGAGCGAGTTCTTTAGGTTAGGGTTGGCCGTGCACTTGGGATTAGTTATTATATGTATCTTTTGAAATCGCGAGTGTGTGATGAAGTCATATTTTAGAAATCGCTCACTCGTGTAGGCTTTAATTGTTGTATTTTGTGCAGTGTGAGTACGCGATGTATTATGCATTCATTTTCAAATGGTCCTTGTCACTCGGTCGTGCAACAAATATGTAGTTTTATAAAGTACATGAGTGCGCAATTGAATATTCAAAGTTTTGTTCTCGCTCACTCGCCAATGATTTGTTGTCTCCAATTTTAAACTCGCGACTACACGATGAAAGAAAAGGTGGGCTATCACTCACTCTCTCAGGTATGAAGTCAAGTGAAAAGATGCTCGTAGGTGCACGACTGATAGAAGAATGGAAAGTTGTCACTCAGTCACTCATGAAGAAAGATCAGTCAAGAAAGATCAGTGAGCAAGAGATTAATACATGATGAAGGCACTCACTCAGTCATGAAGGATTAATTTATAAGGAAATCTCAGTAGCGAGTATGCGATAAAAGGAAGAAAAAGGTCATTTCTCACTCGCTAATGCTTATGAGCTGGAAACTCTTGCAGCACGAGTGAGCGATTAAGTTAAAATGTATAAATAAAGTAGTCATCGCTCACCTGCTGAGGTATAAAGATAAATCAGAAAGCCATGGCGACTGCATGACCAGAAAGTAATACATGATTGTTTTGAAAACCCACTCACTCACTCAAGAAAAAGGCATGATAAGTGAGGATCAGTGAGTGTGTGACTAAGAAGTGACTGAGTAATGAAGATCATGTCGCTCACTTGCAGAATTTCAATGAAAGTAAAGTCCTAAGTGGCAAGTCCGCGATTGATGAAAAGAAAAGTGATGTCGCCTACTCACTCAAATACAAATATAAAGCATTAAGAGATAGCGAGTGCGCGATTGTGAAATAATGAAGCTGCTAGTTAGGTCATCGCCCAGTCGCGAAGCATATGAGCCAAAGCAAAGATAGATAGAGAGTGCATGATTGATAGAAGGAAAGGGTCTTATCACTCACTTGTAAGGACAAATTTGAATGTAAGAAAGGTACATCAAGTTGGCGACAATTGACATGTGGTTCATTTCAAGCTTATGAGGGCAAAAAAGGAAAAAAAGGTGTGTACTTTTTCCAGCAAGGATTATATAGTTTGAATTAATGGCAACATTAGTTACAGAGAGATGATTGGGTAATTCTGCAAGTGTGAGAATTTGACATTCAATTGGACAAGATGCTGATTTGATGACTATAAGTTTGAATGATTGAGCTTGATTTTGTACAACTCTCATTTCTGCATCCTAAGATTTTCTGTAAAGAGCGATATAGCTTGTTTGTCTGAAATCGTTTGTCTGAGATAGAAATTTGAAGAGGAAGGATGAGTCAAGCTATTTTTCCCGCTGCTTCACATGAGTCTGAGAAGAAGGAGGTTTTGCCAAAAACATACATGGAAGAATTTGCTGAGTTGCTGCCCGTGACTCTGATTACAAACATTGCGAATTGGGATGAATGGAAAGACAGATGGTTCCAATGTAGAAACCTGGTCACCCCAAATTACTTTGGTAATACCTTATTCCATTATTTATGGAATAATAGGATTAAAGTAGTCCCCATTTGCAATCCATGGGATTTGAATATGGCAAAATTAATTGTGCCTGATGTTTATGTTGACATAGGCATTATTAGGGAACTTGCTAAGAAATACTGCTCAATAGCTAGGGTAATCAGGAAGAAAAATAAAGAGACCTTAATTTCCATAGATAGGAGGTCAGTGGCATAAGTTTTCAGGATCACTAGTGCATTGTGCATAGATATTGATTTAAAGAAGATTAAGGAAGATTATATCAAGAGAGAAGATTTGATTAAGAAATATGAAATGCCCAAATTCATGCCCAAGGTAGATAGGCACCTAGTGAAAATCCCAGACAATCTCAAACTGCCTTTTGACCTATCCCTATTTCACCATTACATAAAGTGCACTGTATATGGTTTGAGCAGAGTATTAGGTTTTGATGGAAATTCTATAGTGTCTCAAGATATACTCATGATGGCCATGAACATTCAGCACTTAGAGGTTAACACTGATTATGAATATGTTGGATACATAGTTGATGCTATTCATGCTGCATTAGTGGAGATACAGTCAGATGCCCCAGTACCTACCTTCAAGCATTATTCTCATATGATGTATTTGATTTTATATTATAACAGTGCATCTTTGGATAAAGAGCTTGAATTATTTGTTTCAGAGTATGGTGTTGATGCACCAATCCAAAGATGGACCCAGGTATGGGATAGTTCATCTGTCAACTCATCTTTTGTATGCTTTTGTAATTGGATTATGGATCCATTTTTTGATTTATTGGGAACAGATAGGCATAGACTTCCATTTGAAATCAGAAAAGTTTTGAGACCTTGGGATTATGTTCCAAACTGGCCTATCTCTCACAATTAGGGTGAATTTTTCTTCTTTGATTGCATTACTATTATTAGAGTATATGGTTGTACAAAACCACCTCACACCCTCCCCAAGTTTGTTCCTCTTAGGATTGCATTCTTAGAATTTATTTGGAAAATAACTTGGGTTGATAAAGATTTTTTATAGGGACATAGAAAGGGTACTTTTATCCCTAGGTTATGGGTAGGTTTTGACTTCTCCATTGGAAAAAGAGTTTTTGATCTGATTAATGAATTTTTGAAATAATATAGAATGTCTACGACAGTTGCCAGGTTCTGTGATCGAGAACAATTTATGCAAACAACCCTGAGAAGAATGACTCCTTGGCAAAAGATTACAGATCATGAGCCACTGGATGATGAAGATGTTATAAGGAACAAGTTAAATAAGAATGAAGTCCAGGAGAGGAGAAAGAAATGGAATTACCTCCTTAGGGAAGAAGCTGAATGGAAAGAGTTAGACAATTCTTTCTCTATTTTTTTCCCCGATCTCCCATACTTACAAAGGATAGAGGAAATGCTTAAATCCTATGATACTCTAATGGCACAGGTACCAAAGTTTAGTGCTGAGGATGTACAATCTCAAGGGTCCCAAATTCATATTGCATTGTATGACCCAGAGCATTAGGAACATCAAGAAGAAGAGCATCAAGAAGAAGAGGAGGCTGGTGAGGAAGCTACCTCTGCTAGAGAACCACCTAGGAAGAAACAGAAGAAAGAACACAAAATGATGTAGGACAAGAAAATTATGGCCAAGGCTGTGATTACTGAACATGGAAAATATTTTAGAAGGCTGAAAAGCCAATTGCAAAAAGAGCCTCCAATTGAAGGCCAAGGGGATAACCAAATGGTTCTGTTTGAAAAGGATGATGAGAGAGTCATGATAGCTAATGAATTCATAAATTCTGAAGAGTTCAAGACTTTTTTAATCAAGCTGAAACAAAAGGACTTGAGGCAAGGATTGACTACAGGTGAAAAAAATGTAGATAAAAATGAAGAGATTGTAAAAACACTCCAGGATTATGATCCTGAGAGTGAAATAATCACTGTAGAGAAAGCCAAGTTGTTGGTACAAAATAGTGGAGTAATTTTGATGCCTGGTTGGGACTTATAGTCCACATTTATCATTGATCAGATTAGGAGGCAAGAAGATCCCCTGTTGAAAATAGAGTTTGAGATGGATGAAATTTTGAAAGGATCAGGATTTAATCTTAAATCCAAGACTCTTTCTATATGGTCATTGGCCCCTGCTACACAAAAGCCTCTGTTCATGACTATTAGTGAGGAAAATAGGGCAGACAAAATGATATGGAATTTGTAGAACACTATAGACACTGAGATAGCTTAGCTAATGACACAAGTCTCATTCATGAACTTGGCAAAGGTTGATGACCTGTCTAAGAGGTATGAAACAAATTTTGGCCAAATGATGGCCTTAGCAAAAAAACATGAAGAGGTGGTGGTTTAGAACCACACATTGGAAGAAGAAATTGCTAAGTTGAAAGAGGAGTTAGTGAAGAGTAAAAGAGAAAAGACTCCAATTCCTCAAGAAGTGTCAAAGATTGAAACAGATGCTGCTACAGAGGCAAAACAAGATTCAACAATGGCAGAAGGCCAGTCCAAAGAAATGTCACAAGGAAAGAGCATAAATGGCATGTCCATCATATTGCCAATACTTGAACATCAAATTGATGTTTTGAAGCATAAGACTGACATAGTGTATACACTATATGGCTCATTGCAAGAAGCATCAAAGGTAGCTGCTGAGGCTATGACATTCTTTGAGCCTATCTTTAAAACTTGGTTAGGAAGAGACAGGTTGATGGAAAAATTGAAGACAACTATGTTATATAGTGATGATTTTCCTAACAAGATCACAGATACAATAGAAATGATCAATGAGGTGAATAACACATATGGTTTCTTCAATGGTAAGGTTAATCTTATAAGTAATAAGTTGCAACTATTTGGTGACCAGTGCCCTCCCTTGATCCCAAAAATATATGATGAAGTTGGCATTCTAAAGCCACAATCCGATTGGGCAAATGGATTTGATGGGATATTCATAGATGAGGAGATGAAGCAACACCTAGAAAAGGATGCAAACACACAATACTACAATGAACTTATTGACAACCTCTTCAAGGTTGAGAGAGATATGGAAAAATTTGTTTCATAGGCCAGATCAACCGTTGACGCTAGGTGGACAGAGGCTGTTGCCAAATTGGAGCAGGTGAAGAATTTTGACTGGCCCACTACTAAAGAGGTAAACAGGTGGGAGGAAAAGCTGAAAGGATGAAGAGGACACTGTCAAGCTGCATCAACAAATCTTTCCCAGTAAGTGCATAGCTTATTGCATCCTTAGTTATAAAAGGTTTCCAAGACTACTAGGAAGAAGATAGCCATTTTTTTTTGGGATGTTTAATATAAAAACTCTGGTTTAAGACTTATAGGTGTCTTTTTTGGTTTTGAAATACTGTTGATTGTAATAGCAATTTTGATCATGAATACAAATGAAATCCATCAATAGTTTTCTGAAACATATGATGAGTATTTTGTCTTCATTATGTTTTTCTAAATTTTATGTAGATTTAATGTTTAAGGAATGTTTAATTTATGCATCTGTTAGGAAGATTTTGAAATAATTTTAGGGCTCTTTCAAGGAAAGATTAAAATTGCCTTAGGATTATTTTAAGTGGGATTCAGGTTTGATAATGAATTTAATGAATTGATTTTCTATATGTGTGAGGGTAGATATATAAGGTATGTCTATGCTTATGTCAAATTATATGGCTATCTTGAATTTATGTTTATGACTAAGAGGGTTAGAACTATGCAACAGTGACTCCATGCCCTAGGACTAAGCACTGGTCTGTCCTCCATTGAATTAAGTGACTATCACTATTAAAATTGATCTTTACTCATGGTTTGGTTTGTTTCAATAAAAGTTACAGTGATCAACTCCTGTAATTCCATTCATACTCCACTGGAAAAATTTAGTGATTTGATTATTCTGAGTTAGAAGGGTAATCCCGCCCGAGTTTATGGAGCTCAAAGTGTAGGAGGTTTAAAAACCTTGTTTCTGTCATTCTGTATCTTGTTTGGTTAGTTTCTAGGATAAATAGAGAAAGCTCTCTGAGAGTATTTTTATATCAGTAAGAAATGGAACTAATAGTGCCCTCCACACACACCACTATGTGTTTCTTTTAATAATTCATCAGACTGAGCCTTATCTAAACAAAACAAGAGAACTCCATCTCTATTTTTCCAATATAAATCTCCCTGAATTAACACCTATTTTTGAGCATAAAGTCTGAGAGTCCTTTGATTTTCTATCAGATTCCCATAACAATTGATTTTCTTCAAAAAATATACAATACTAGTATACCATGCTTGCATCTCAATGCTAGTTTGCATTTCATTTGTTTGCACATTTTTTACTTGGGTAAGCTCCATATTTGTATCTGTCATGAGCTTTTCTAACCCCAAGCCTCAAACCAATTTGGTAATTTGGATCTCCAAATCAAACTCTTGTGTTCTATTGGTCCACTTACACCTCTTACCAGTAACCTCATTTTGTGAAAGAATATCCTTAACAACAACATGAGGTACATAAGCAATTACCTCAGCACATGAAAAATAAGGCCTAAAAGCCTTATCTGCCTTAACTAAGGAATAAGATTATTTTTCTTTAATTTGATAATTTAATTCAACTTCCTACAAAGACTTGCTGAAAAATGCAATAGGATGTTCAAATCCTTCTTTGTCCTTTTGTAATAGCACTACAGCAATGGTATGGAATGAAGCAAATGAGAAAAGAGAAAAAGGCAATTCATAGTTAGGCAACTTCAAAACTGGTGCTTCTTGAATAGCCAATTTGATCTTCTCAAAAGCTCGCTGAGCTTATTCATCCAAACCATACTTAACACCCTTCTTCAGTAATTTGATAATAGGTTTTACAACTTCTGCAAAATTTACAATAAACCTTCTTACAAAATTTATCTTTCCTAGGAAATATTGTACACCCTTGATGTTCTTATGAGGAGTCAACTTACTGATAACTTCAATCCTCTATGGACCAATTCTCACTCCTTCTTTGGACACTATATTCCCTAGAAATTTTCCTTCTGAAATAGAAAAGTGACACTTCTTTGGATTAAGAGATATTCCAAACTCCAAAGCCTTACCAAAAAATTTCTCCAAATGCTTGCAATGATCCTCAGCTTTCTTTGAGTATGCAGTGAGATCACCCTGATAAAAAATGATAATTAGATTTATGAACTCCTTGAAAGAATCATACAATTCTCTCTGAAAAGTGGCCCCTACATTCATATAGAAAAAATTCATTCTTACATAAACATAAGTCCCCCATGGGGTAGTAAAAGTTGTCTTCAACTACTCTGATTCTTTAACCAAAACCAAATTGTAACCTGAAAATCCATCCATCATGGAAAAAAGGTCACATCCCATAACACTTTGTAGCATAGCCTCCATATTAGGCAAGGGATAATTGTCCTTGAATGATGCTACATTTAGGTTCCCAAAGTCAACACAAATCCTGATGTCTCCATTCTTTTTTCTGACTAGCACAAGATTTGACACCCAAGATGAATGTCTTATTGGTGTTATAATTTGAGCATCCCTAAGTTTCATTAACTCTTCTTGCATTTTTGGTGCTAATAATGGATTTATTGGTCTTTTCTTCTGTCTAAAGGGTTTCACATGAGGCTTCAGAGGAATCTCATGCTGGAACAAGTCCTCTCGATTGACCTTAAGATCCTCATATGACCAAGCAAAAACATGATTTTCTTTCTTCAATAAAATGATCAAATTTGATTTGATGTGAGGGGGTAAGTTCTTCCCTATATATACCATTTTAGGAACTCCCTCTGACCCTAAATTTATCCCCTCAACACTCTCTATTTTAACATCAGACCTTTTAAATAAGAGACTATCATTATCACTAAAAATGCCCTCAAGCTGAACCAAACCCTTAGGTATGACATTTGTTGGTAACTGAACAACATCAGTCCCAAAAAATAGTTTGCTTATCATCTATGATTTCAACTAGAGAATTAAAATCAATTATCTAGCCCTCATAACCATCCATACAATGAATGAATATGATAATATCACTGTCATCCTCAAAAACTTGCCAATTACACATGTTACAGGAATAATAGGCCTGATCTTAGTTTCAATGATAGAAATCCCAACCAAAGTTATATCATCATTTTTTATGGCTACACTTGCTAGGAAATCAGCCATAATGTTCTTGGATCTTTCTACCTATTCAATTGAGAAAGCATAAAAAACTCTATCTTATCCCAAACTGCATGCTTGTATAATTTTAATTTATCATTTTTAACATCATACATGGATCTTCTTTGGGAAAATGCTAACTCTCAGTCCCCAAATACTCTTAACAACTTTACCCCATGTTTTATTGCAACCTCTAAGCCTAACAACAATGCTTCATATTCTACAGTGTTATTTGTACATTAGAAAGCTAAGAGGAAAGAATGCTTAAAAGTTGTACCTAATGGGGAAATAAAGACTACACCAGCTCCAAATCCTTCCTTGGAGCATACACCATCAAAGTAAATTTTCCCTATCTCATCATTATGTGATTGTGAGTCCCCCACAATTGGGTCTTCATTTTAAACTTTGGACCCATTTTGCTCAATCCTAAAGATTTCCATGTCAACATTCATGAAATAATGAAGCACCTTTCGATCCCTTCTCTCAACTATCACTGGAGCATGTGACTCTCTATATAAATTAACATCACTCCCATTGATAGGGATAGTAGCATAAGACAAGTACAACTTCAAATTTCCTCCAACGGCTACTACCCACTGTCTAGATAACAACATACCATAATGAGGTTGTGTATCAACCACAACAACATCCATTTTGAAAATAGCCCTAGGAAAAGAAACAATATTGACCTCAATACCCTTTAAGGTTCCCACCATAGGTACTTATCTGTTATCCATGGAAAATCATCTTCCACAATATGTATCAACCCTTAAACCCAACTCCTTCATCACATTATAAGGCATTACATTTGCTGCAGCACTTGAATCTATCATACCATATTTTATTAATTGGTCATTTACCAATAAAGTCACATAAAATGGGTCTACCTGAGAAGGATTTTTTTAAAAATGTTCCCTACATAAATTCTAGGAGCTTCCTACTCCTCATCGTCTTTTTTTTTCTTAATGGTCCTTGTAATAGGGAAAACATCATCAGACATACCTTTGAGTAAAGAGAAAGCAACTTCTCTATGGTCCTTTATTTTTAACATCTCAATCAAAGATACTGACACCTTCATCTGAGATAATGTATGCTTCATTTCAAAATCTAGATAACCAAGGACACCCTCATTGGAATATTTACCCTTGTTTTCCTTGGATTTCCCTATTCTTTGATCACTAAAGGGGGTGCTTTTGCTTGGATCTAGAATATTGCCTTTGTTTAGAATTGCGGGTTGATGAGAACTTTATTTTATAAACAATGAACCAAGCTTTCCTTGATCCCTATCTACTTTCCTATTTCTTAAATTGTAAGCACTCCTATCCTTAGAAATTGCAGCCACAGTGAGAGATCTGACTTCTTCATCACTACATCTTCTTAATTGAACATGTTCATCCTTTGCATTAACAAAATTGATAGTACGATGCATAACATCATATGGTTCATCACTCTCTTCTCTAGTATATGTCATGAACATATTGACTTGAGGCCTCTCCTCCTCTTGATCACCTTATTCATCCTCATTCTTAGTTGATCCTGCTAAAGCTTTTTCAACCGCACATTCAAGAGGAGAATGTGACATATTGCAAGATATACACCAATAAGTGTTCTCTACATTGTGTAAATTGTTCCTCTTTAATGGGTCAGGAGTTTCTCTATTGTTTGTACCAACTTTTCCTTCTGATAGAGGTTTACCATCCCTCCAATTTGTCTTATAGGGCATGTATTGCAATCTATAAGGCTTTTCAAACCTCTGATTATGTTGTCTATTATTCAGAAAGCCCCTTTCATTATTGTACACCTTAGAAGTAAGGTCTTTGATTATAGTAATCAATTTGTCAACTCTATCAAATTTGTCTTCTTCCTTGGGAAATCTATTAGGTTTACCCTTAGGGTCTTTTTGATGCAAGGAGGAATAGAAAGAGGGGCCAAAGGCATTCCTAGTACCAAACCAACTGGCAGAGACAATGCAAAGACAAAAACACAGTGAGAGAAGAAACAACAGTGATCCTTTTCGTTAATTGATCAAACTCAATACATGTCGGACTGTAAAGCCTTCCTAGTTTCGACCAAATATTCAATAAATTACAGATTGATCTTCATACATGCAATGTCATAGACCTAATTTACAATATATCAACAGATAATCTTCTATCAAAATCTATCTCTCCTCTAAGAACTGCTGCCTAAAACTAATAATAGAGAAACAAATATATACAAGAGTCCACACAAGAGGTCGGTGCTCAAATCCATAAGAGAGACCCAAATTTAGGTCCACACAAATCCCAATGAGAGACCCCACATTAATTATGCCATATAAATTAAATGTAGAAGTCAGCCAGATCAGGATAAACAAGTTGGAAGTAGCAAACCGAGCAACAACAACAACTCAAGAATCAAGATCACCAAGCAAAAGAAAATGACTTGGTACAAGCATACTCATCAAGCAATAGAAAATGAATCAGAACAAGCATACCTGAGTAACAGAAAGAAACTTGGAACAAGCATACCTGAGCAACATAAAGCACCTCAGAACAACCATATCCGAGCAACAGAAAGCAACTCAGAACAATCATACCCGAGCAACAGGGTAACAAAGTACTTCACCGAGTAGCCTCCAAACAAGCTAAAGAACAAAGGTAAACATATTTTTGGTTGAGAAGGATTTCCAAGGACCCAAGATGCTCCTATATCAAACACCTGGGGTTACAAGAAATGATTCCCCGAATAATGTTTTAGGTCCAACCTAAAATGAATCCAACTTAGCTTGAGAAATCCAAGTTGAGTCCTTAATCGGTGTGTCCTTCCATTTTACCAGATAATCCATGTATTCCTTTCCTATTGTACTTCTACCAACTCTTTGTTTAAAAATATTTTTAGCTTCCTCTATCTTTTTATTAGGGTAATCACTCGGTACTGTCACTTCTTCATCAAGTTCATGATATTCATACAAGTCTAAAATATTGAATATAGGTGATATATCCATGTCATCAAGTAATTCAACTTCATAAGAATTTTTGCTATCAAATCTTCTCAGTATTTTACAAGGACCAAATTTCTTCATCTTCAATTTGTCATATGTTTCAATAGGAAATCTACCTTTCTTCAAATGAACCATTACTGCATCACCAACTTCAAAATTTTTATGTCTCCTTGATCTATCTGCACTATCCTTGTATTTCTGATTAGTTTTCAACAACTTCTATTTTACATCTTCATGCAAGGTCTTCATTAACTCAGCAAATTCCTTTGCTTCAGCACTTCTTTTCTCTTCTCCAACAATATCTCTCAAATTTGATATACCTCTCGGTTGTGTGCCATGAACAATCTCAAAAGGTATCTTTCTAGTACTTCTATTCACTGAACTATTGTATACAAACTCTACTTGTGCCAACATCAAATCCCAATTACCTGGTGTGTCTCCAACTAGGCATCTCAACAAGTTACCCAAACTTCAATTTACAACCTCTGTTTGTCCTTCAGTCTATGGATGAAATGTAGAACTATACTTCAACTCAGTATCCAATTTCTTCCAAATTGTTTTCCAAAAATAGCTAACAAATTTACTTTCTTGGTCAGAGATTATACTCGTCGGTAATCCATGCAATCTGACAATCTCCTTAAAGAAAAGATCTACTATATGTACTACATATGATGTTTTCTTGCATGGTATGAAATGTGTCATCTTAGAAAATCTATCCACAACAACAAATATGGAATCATTACCTCTTGCTTTCCTTGGTAAGCCAAGAACAAAATCCATGCTGATATCACTCCAAGTTTTCTTACAAACAGTAATCAGTGTATACAAACCAGTATTCTGACTTACTCCTTTTGCAACTTGACAAATTCCGCAACTTTTCACAAATTTCTGAACATCCTTATACAACTGAGGCCAAAAATACCTTTACTTAAGCAAACTCAATGTTTTATCAATGCCAAATGTCCAGCCAAACCACTACTATGTTTCTCCTTAATCATATTTGTTCTCATTGAGCCTCTTAGTATACACAACTAAATACATTTGAACAACATATCTTCCTGAATGAAATAGTCTTCATACTTAGTTGATTGATTTGAATTAGGTGCTCTGCACACTCTCCACTGCTCATAAAAATCAGGATCATTTTCATACAAATGCTTCATGTCATCAAAACCAAGAACTTCAATTCTCATTTCAGTCAACAAAGATCTTCTTCCACTCAATGCATCAACAACTCTATTAGAAACTCCACTCTTATGCTTTATCACAAATGTGAAACTTTTCAAATACTCTACCCATTTCATATGTCTCTGATTCAACTTATTCTGACTACCCAAATACTGTAAAGCCTTGTGATCAGTATACAACACAAATTCATTTTGCATTAAATAATTTCTGTATTTCTTCATAGCTTGAACAATAGCATAGAATTCTTGACCATAGAAAAAATATTTCCTTTTAGCATTATTCAACTTTTCACTAAAGAAAGCAACAGGTTTACCTTCTTGAGTCAACATAGATCCAATTGCACTTCCGCTTGCATCACATTCAACTTGAAATACCTTATTGACATTAGGTAAGGCTAATATAAGCAATTCAACAACTTTCAGCTTCAAAGTCTCAAAACTCTTATCAACTCCATGTGTCCATTTGAATTATCTTTTATCTCCTCTCATTGTCTAAGTCATAGCATTACAAATAGAACTAAAATTTGTGATAAACTTCCTGTAAAAACTTGCAAATCCATGAAATGATCTTACCTCTGTGACATTCTCAAGTGTAGGCCAACTAAGTATAGCTTCAACCTTCTCAGGATCCATCTTCAAACCATTAGCTGAAATTTAAAAAACCCAAATACACAAGTTCTTCTTTCATGAAGAACACTTATTCAGATTTATCAACAACTTTGCCTCTTTCAATCTCTGTAACACTTGCCTTATATGCATCAAATCCTCTTCTCTAATCTTACTGAATATTAGAATATCATCCAAGTATACAATCACACGCTTATTCAAGAATTTCTTCAAAAATTCATTCATTAATTACCTCATAAATTAATTTGGTGCATTAGTTAAACCAAAAGGCATAACCAACCACTCATACAAACCTTCCTTTGTTTGAAAGTAGTCTTCCATTCATCACCTTCTCTGATTATGATTTGATGATATCCTATTTTCAAATCAATTTTTGTAAAATATATTGCTCCGCTCAAACAATCCATCATGTCATCCATTCTTGGTATAGGAAACCTATACTTCACTGTGATATTTTTGATTGCTCTAGAATTAGTGCACATTCTCCATTCTCCATTCTTCTCAGGTTCCAACACAACTAGTACTGCACATGGAATCAAAATTTCTTGAATCAAGCCTTTGTTCAACAATTCATGGACTTGTCGGTTAATTTCTTCATTCTTGGTTAGTGTTAACCTATGTGGTGCTTTGTTCGGTAAACTAGCACCAGGAATCAGATCCATACAATGACTGATATCTCTTATTGGTGGAAAACCATCAGGTACATTATCTAAAATGATCTCCTTGTACTCAACGAGTAACTTCTTAACTTCTACAGGAATGCCATCTTGTATATTCTTACTCGATTTGTTAGGAATCAAAGCATAAAAAATATCTTTTCTTTTCAAATCCTTAACAAACTATCTACCTTCCATCAAACAAACTTTCAAAGATGTACAAATCTCACCAAAAAATTCTTCAATCAAAGGTAACAAAACTTGTTTCTTACCATCAACCCAAATAGAATATCTATTTAATCTTCCATCATGTATAGCATGTCTATCATATTTCCAAGGTCTACCCAACAAGATGTGACAACAATCCATTGGCATAATATCACACAATACCTTATCATAATACTTTCCAATTTTTAGATTCACAAATAATTGTTCACTCACCATTAATGTATGTTCATTCTTGATCTATGAGATCTGATAGGGTTTTAGATGCTTCATTTTCTCCAACTGCAAATTTTTGACCATTTCCTCAGATGCTAGATTCTTTGAGCTTCCACTATCTACAATTACCTTCCAAACTTTGTCCACAACTCTACATCTGGTCTTGAATAAACTTTTCCTGACATGAGCTTTCTTATCTTTCTCACTCCATAGTATCCTTCAGATCATGAGATTTCCTTCCTTCTCAGGTTCATTTGGTGATTCCTCTTGCATCAAAGCATTTATACTATTACCAACTTTCTTGCTTGCATGTGTACACTCAAAGGATTTATTTCCTTCTTCACCACAATTGTAATAAGTTACTTTGAGCCCTTTTCTTCTATAACCATCTCGGGAGTAATTGGTTCTTCCTCTGTATGAACTTACTTCTTTCCATTTAGTCCTTCCCTTGTCTTGAGACGTGTCTTAAATTGATTTGTCTGGTTAAGATCTACTATTTTCACCATGAGATCTACCTGTTCCTCTCTGGAATCTACCACCTCTACCTCTTTGTCTTTGTTCATATCTTTTGTTCAACTTCTCCTCATGTTTTAAGGAAAACTGGTATGTCTCCTCAATGATTTCTATCTTGACCAAGCTGATCTCATCTTGTATAGAACTTCTCAATCCATTCAGATATCTTGCTACTCTTTCCACTTCATCTTCAACATGTCCAGATTTGATGTCCAATCTATAGAATTCCTCAGTGTAGTCTTTTATTGATCTATCTTTCTGCTTCAAAATTTGCATTCTCCTAATTAGGTTCATTTGATAATCACAATGGTAGAAAATTTCCTTTCAATATGTTTACCATCTTATCCCATACCTTGATTTTGTCTTTACCTTTCTTCTTTCGATCCAATTGCAGATGTTCCCACCATAAGGATGCATTCCCTTTCAACTTTGTACTTACAATCTTGAATTTATTGTCCTCTGATACATTTTCATGGTCAAAGTACTTTTCCATCTCAGTTATCCAATCAATCAATTCATCAGATTCCAACTTTCCACTATACTAAGGAGGATTAAACTGAGGCGTGGACTTCAAAATTGTCAACGCTCTCAGGAATCTCTCTTCTTCCTGATCCATTATAGGTGCAGGTGCAACTTCAACTTGAACTTCTTCAACTTCATCATCACTAACATCTTCAAGATGTCTTCCTCTGTGCTGGGTTTTCTCAACATCTTCCAATCTTGTAGCCATCTATTTAAGCATATCAGCTAGACCTGGATCTGCATTTCCTCTCCCATGAAACATCTTGAATCCCTCTGCAATTGTAGGTTAGATCACAATCTTCTACCCCACAAAAATATCACCAACTAGGGTTAGGGTTTACAAGAAGGAACTTAGATCTCACCAATGCTTTAATACCATTTGACACAAGGAGGGATGGAAAGAGGGGCCAAAGGCACTCCCAAGTACTAAACCAACTTGCAGACACAACACGGAAACAACAACAACACAATGAGAGAAGAAACAATAGAGATGCTTTTCATTAATTGATCAAACTCAATACATACTAGGTTGTTAGGCCTTCCTGGTTTCAACCAAACATTCAATGAATTATAGATTGATTTTCATACATGCGAGGTCACAGACCCACTTTACAATGTCTCAACAGATAATCTTCTATCAAAATCTATCTCTCCTCTAAGAATTGCTGCCTAAAACTAAGAACAATGAAACAAATATATACAAGATTCCACCCAAGAGGTCAACGCTCAAATCCATAAGAGAGACCTAGATTTAGGTCCACACAAATCCCAATGAGAGACCCCACATTAATTTCGCCATGAAAATTAAATGTAGAAGTCAGACAGATCAGGATAAACAACTCAGAAGCAGCAAACCAAGCAACATAAAATGACTCGGGACAAGCATACCCAAGCAACATAAAATGAATCAAAAAAAGCATACCCAAAAAAAAAAAAGAAACTCGGAACAAGCATACATGAGCAATAGAAAGAAACTCAGAAAAAGCACACTCGAGCAAGAGGGAAACATAGTACTTCACCGAGCAGCCTCCAAACAAGCTAAAGAACAAAAGTAAACATATTTTTGGTTGAGTAGGATTGCTAAGGACCCAAGATGGTCCTGCATCACTTTCCATAACTTGGCATCATCTCTCTTCCCAAGTTTACCTGAAGCCCTTCTATTACTTTCTATATTAATTGCCATCTTGTAGGCATCCCTCAAATTACTAGGATTTTTATCTCTTACAAGATAGGCAATCTCGCCATCCAGTGCATTACAATATCTAGTAAGACATACATTTTCTTATAACCTCAGCACTTGGAAGAGTCTATGCATTGCCTTATAAAATATGATATTGAATTTAGTTACACTCTCATTTTGAAACTTCTTGATGTTATTGAACTCATTCAACATAAAACTGGAGTTCACCTTGTCACCATATTGTTCTTTAAAACATTGTGTAAACTCATCCCATGAACTAATACTACCATTAGCAAGGCCTCTGTACCAATCTCTAGCATCTTCAATTAAGGATTGCACAAATAGACTCATGAAAATATCCTCATGCTCCATTTCATAATCATTCATCTTATCAGAGAAAGCCTTTAGATGCTCTTCACCAGTTAATACATTGTTTTCACTAAAATTAGGGATTCTATCCCTTATTTCATTCGGAAAGACATTTGGTTGGCCTAGAATACCATAAAAAAACCACCCCCAATATTTTGACCACTTGTACCAAGACCTTGGTTTTGATTTGCAGTAACTTGAAATAAACTAGATCCAATGGAATTAATAATAACATTTGTTGTATTTATCTTAGGACCTAATCCAATGCTACCTTGGGTATTAGCAGTGGTATTAACTGCCTTAAGATTTGTAGAAGACTGCAAAAAGGCAATTTTATTCTTCATTTCTACAGTACCAACATCTAATTCTTCTTTTTCTAACTGTTTAGCAATATCATTTTTCATTCTCCTACCTCTTTCTAACTCTATGTTAATTAGAGACATACCCTAAGATGCCTTTACTACATCTTTGGGTTCATTAATTTTTACACTAGTAACCTTCTTTTTACCTTTGTCTAATATAGGGTTACTTGTACTAATTGAAGGGGGATCTTGTAAGGAAGCCTTAGCCCTTGAATTCCTTTCATTTTCCAAATCCACAATTTTTCTAATCACAGGAACCTGCTGCACATCACATTTATTTAAATAACTCTCCTTTTCACTTCCTCCTCAAGGAATTCACATCACTAAATACTTCTTTATTCAAACCCTTATAGCCTTGATCTAAGCCTTGATTCATCAACTTAAGTTTAGCCAACCTTCTTTGCAAGTTATAATTTTCAACCAAATCTTCCATGACTTCCTCATTATTCTTTTCCATTCTTTTCCTTAAAATCATGTGTTCCTATATTTCTCTTCTTAAGGAATCATTATTTCCAAAAAGCTTCTTCAGAATTAGGTAATGTAATATCAAAATTTGTAGAATCTTCCAGGTTTATAAGGTCTAAATCCCTTTGATTTATAGCTTGCTCATAAGGATCATCTTGGAGAAAAGGATTATTCCTTATATCTTGGGATTAAGTATCCAAATTTGAAATATTTCTATGTCTAAACTCCCTATTACTTTTCTTTTTATTATTCATTTTATACTGAACCTGGGTTAGATCCTTCTACTGAGATACTTCTTCTTGGACAAGAGTATCAAATATGTTGTCAAAAAATCCTAAACCATTTGATTCAATACTTACAGAAGAAGGAGCATTCTCTTCTGGGACAACACCCAAGGGCTGACCTACAACTGAAGCCTTAGGCTTCCAAGAACTTGCACTACTAGACTCTTTCCTTTTTGACCAATTTCTTCTAGCAGGATTTGGGAGCCCACCCCCCAATTCAAATTTTGGATGTTCCTTGATGTTCCTGGGTGTTTCTCATGTTTTTTATATCTTGAACAAACAAGACCTAAAAAAAATTGTGATTTGAACTAAAACACTAGCCAACCAAACTCGAAGTCGACACCCCAACAAACTTGGGGAATTAAAAATATGTAACTTGACCCTTAAATTTTGAAAATATTAAAGGAAACTATGAAATCAACTTATCTCTTAGTTCCCCAGTAGAGTCGCCATTTATGTTGGTTCTTTTTCTTGCTGATCCCTTTTTTACCTGCAGCTTAGGTATATTCCTCTATATGCCTCAACACAAATTCAACAAGGAAAAAAAACAATGTTCAACAAGGTCCTTAAACCTTCTACACTTCAAGCTCCACAAACTCAAGTGGGTATTATATCTTCTTCTTTCAATATTCAATATTATCACAAATCAACATGCATAGAGGATGCAACATAAAACATATAAATAGTAACATATTTTATAGATATTTATGAGAACCACACATTCTAACATACCAGACCAGTGCCCTATCTAGTGGGTATGGAGTCAATCTAAATGAAAAGACTCTTAACAACAAATTACATCAAATGTAAAACCTACAAATGATCTCTGAACTTGACTATGCCTTACATACTCAATTCATACTCTTGGAAGCAAATGTAATCATCCAATTCATTACAGTTTTTTACTCACTGAAACTACTTTAAGGAATTTAATTCTCTCTGAAAGAAACCCTAAACCAATTAGACCCTCTGCCTTATAGAGTGATAGATTGAGATGTCCTTATCAACCATTCCAAATGAATACTAGAAACTAAAACAAATACATTACTCATTAAGATCTTACAAATAATAGGAAGTCATAGACATATATTATGCTAAAAGATTAGAAAAATTTAGAATCAGAGCCAAAGAAACCACTAATGGTCTTAATCAAATATGCAGAGCTTACAAGCCTTTTGTGGCATAAAAATCCCATCCTTACAAATGATCTATAAAACCCAAATTATACAAATTGGACACCACGAGTTTGGACCGCCTTAGGGCAGAAACCCTAAAAAACAACCACCAAAACTCAAGAAATAAGCCAATATTAAGGAAGAATAGACAGGGAGTCGACTAAGATCACAAAATATCTTCAAAATATGATCAAAACCGTAAGTTACCACCATTGGACATTTATGAAGCCACAGTCATCAAAAAATACCCCTTCAGCAGCCTACGGCTACATAAATGTGACCCAAAAGATCAGGTTGATCCATCTACTTTGAACGAGATGCCATGTGAAAAAACCCTTTGAATATTTAAATATTCAAATATATACTTCAACGGTCACACCTGGCATGAAAAACACCATCGATGACCTGGATTAAATCCTAACTTCATCTTTAAAACATGGTCGTCGATCTCCTTAAGCAAAAGAATAAAATAACACAACTAATGACTCCTCAGACATCCACTTGGTAGCATATCACACATTTGACTTTTCCTCATCATCCCGAATAGGTGTCACCCAAGTGTGATCCCTTGATGAATATCTTTGGTGCATCTCTGGATTAAGGCATCATGCCTGCCATTCGATCAAAACAAATCTGCTCGACGTTTTACCTTTCTAATGTTTTGGACCCATAATTACAGGATGCTACGTGTCAATCAGGCGTGATGCCTTGAAGAGTAACCACCATGCACTTTCTATTCCAGGCATTACACCTACCGGTAGATTGAAAAAGATCTAACTACGCTTTATGTTCTTTGAAAACCCATACCCAGGATCTGATCAGGACACATGTCGCAAATGCATGATCCCTTGATGAATAAACATCTCTTATTTTACGTTCATGGGATTGCATCAACCGTTAGTTCAAAATAGATATAACCCTATTTTAACTTCCAGCCCCACTTGGGAAATCTCAGATAGATACCTATCAGCAAGGTGTGAACTTGTGAAGACTAAAAATTGTGCATCTCCTATTCTAGGCATTATGCATACCATCCGATTAAATCTGATCAAACCATATGTTAACTTCCTTTTAGCTTGAACTAGGCCTTGCCACCTTCCACATGTTGCATAGGAATGATGCCATGAAGGAGATCATCCTCATACCTTTTGATCAAGGCAATACGCCTGCCATTGGATCAAAAATAACCTGCTCAACATCTTGCAAAGCATAAAACCCTACGGGGACTTTAGAATTTAGGAAATAATAATATGCAGGCCCCACTAGGACTTAAGAACTAAAAAGGAGTTGGACCCGAATGATGACTTAAAACATATGAGGAAAATGTTAGAATGAATTTAGAATAATTGAGAGGGGGGGTGAATTAGTTATACTCAGGTCTAGATGTGCCCATTAAAACTTTATACCAATTTGAACAACTCAGATCTTCTCGACAGCAATAACATAAAAAAACAACATATATATGCAGTTTACTGTTCAGATGTAATCATCTTGAAAAGAAACTAAACAGTAAAACTCAACATAAACATTCACACAAGTT
This sequence comes from Thuja plicata, assembly GCA_018584345.1. Taxonomy (NCBI): domain Eukaryota; kingdom Viridiplantae; phylum Streptophyta; class Pinopsida; order Cupressales; family Cupressaceae; genus Thuja; species Thuja plicata. The sequence goes on along the minus strand of MU226363.1, from coordinate 1,116,056 downwards.
GACACTAGAATTTTAACGTGGAAAGCCAATATGTGAAAAACCACCAATAACATGCTATCAACTTTTCACTCTTTTGAAGTGAGCTATGTTAGGAGCCAACCCTGTTAAAGGTTACAAAACACACTACTAAATGTGACCTAGTTAAAGGATTTAATCACCCTGTCAGTAGTGGCCTTGTTAGAGGACTTAGAATATTCTACCTGAATGTCACCTTGCTAAAGGATTTATACAATGACTATTAGGTCAACCCGATTAAAGGATTTTGACTGATACAATGGTTAGAAAGTGATGCAGGAGCATCCTGGGTGTAAGGGCAATCTTGCATCACCCAAAAATATTTTTGTTTTCTTTTCAATAAGGGCTACCTTGTGCAGAGCTGCTATTTATGGTAACTTGCTATTTTTAGTAAGTTGGTCATACAATTTCAGAATGTTCTAATTTTGCATGTGGAGGTTCATCTCGGTCATATCAGCCTGCCAGTAAAGTTTCATGGCTAGATCAGGTCTAGTTTTGAAGATATTAAAAATTTTTGGTATTGAAAATAGGGTACAGAAACTTTGAGCTCAGTTTTGAAGGCTTTAGAGGCCCCGAATGAGGTTAAAACTTGGGCTGAATGAAGCTTTCTTAATTTAAGTGTTGTAGAGCGCTTCGTGGCGTTTCTGAAATGGGGTTATAATAGTCAATCGGGTCAAATGGTGATGACTTATGGTCTCTGAAAGTTGGGCCACCTGAAATAGCAGAAAATAATTTTCCTTCAAAATTTTTGTTCGGGTTTCAAAAGTTATTTTGAGCCGAATTTAATGTACCAAATTGAAAAATAAAATAATTCTAAGTTTGGTCGGCCCTAAGGGCTAAATTTTTGGAACCTTATCGGGCGGTGGAAATTGCCTATATAAAGAAGGTCCATAGTGTTGTCTGAGGCAGTTTGGGACAGTTCTGGGTGGATTTGGGTAATAGTTTGAGGCTTTGTCCTAAAGAATATTGTAAGGGGAATGCCCATGTGGCTTTGCATATTGTAATTCTGAAAGTTTGTAATTCCACATTTGTGGAGATAATAAGAAGCCCATTTTCTTTTCTTGCAAATTGTTGTTACTTCTCTGTTTCTGTTATGTGTTTGTGGCATTAAGGGGAGCGACCTTCATCAAGTGGTATCAGAGCCATGTTCCTGAGTGTGTAAACAGATCGCCGACTATGAGGCAATTTGCACCAGGACTGTGGGTCAGGGTTTTTGTGTAAACAGATCGCCGACTGTGAGGCAGTTTGCACCAGGACCGTGGTTAGGGTTTCAGCGCGCATCGCAAGAATGCCTCCACAAAGGGAATGTGGCAGAAGAGATGGTGTTGTGACACCTGAGGTTAGAGAGATCTAGAGACAAGTGCAAGCATTGCAAGAAGAGATTCACAGAGGAATGAATCTTAATGTTAGAAACGAAAGTGAGGATGAAGCCGAAGAAGGAAATGATGATCAAGTAGAAGTTGAAGTTTTGAATCCAGAAGAAGAAAGGGCTTTTCGAGCCATTTCCAAGATTGGGAAAAGACCTAAGATTGAGGTTCCTACATTTTCAGGGAATCTTAACCCAGAGGAGTTGATCGACTGGATCAACGAATGTGAAGAATATTTTGAGTATGAAGATATTGAGGATCCTGATCGGGTCAAGTTTGCGAAGGCCAGACTGAAGGGTCATGCGAAGATCTGGTGGCAAGAGATCCAATTGGTGTGAAATCAAAGAGGAAAGGATAAAATCACAAGATGGGATTGGATGGTGGATAAGTTGAAGCGACAATTCATTCTGATTACTTATGAGCTTGACCTACTGAAGAAAATGCAAAGTTTGAAGCAAGCAGGAAGATCTGTTCAGGAGTATACAGAGGAGTTCTATCGAATCCTCATCAGAACAGGCCATGCAGAAGCTGATAAGGAGAAA
>MU226363.1:1062198-1072808 GCA_018584345.1 Thuja plicata | reverse complement strand
GGGCCTTCATTTTACATTTTTACACATCCATGACTAGAGAGCTATGGATTGATATTTGAGGCCTCATTCTTGAGCAACCTTGAATGGAATGATTCATAGAAGTGTGACAACATTTATGCACACAAGAAGCAGCTAATCGAGTCCATCAAATAAACATTGCTAAATATTTAAACAGATCTGATGATGATGTCACAGAGTCTAATGACTATGAGTGGGATCAACTATCTATTGCCTCTAAAGAAATTGGGATAGATACAATTCACATGTTTACAGCTTCCTCAGCTCCTAGTGAATGACCTAACACTCCTTTCAATGATACTGATCCTCCTGAAGCAAAAGAAGAGTTCCTTCCCCTGATCATTGATGGAAACATTGGTGAATATAAAAGTCTACGAGAATTTCATAGGCTACAAGCAAGAAGCATCCTTTTACAAAGGGATGATGATGAGATATCTACTGATGAGTCACTAGAGTTTGATCCATATATGACTGACAACGACCCTTTTAACAATGATCTCACTCTTATTGATCTAAATATCAAAGAAATTAACTTAACAGATCATGTCATGTCGGTTAATGGTCTTGATGCTAACACGATGTTGTCCTCCCCAGAATCTAACTCCCTAAAATTGGTATTTCCAGACCTAATTGATTGGACTGAAATAGATCCTACTCCTATCCTTGACATTTCCAATGACCACTCCCTAGCTTTTTATCTTAATACTTGTGAACCTTACCCTTCTTCCACCAATGCAAGGAGCGAGAACATGTCACAGGAGGATATCAAGTTTCTTAGTCACAAACTGAAAAAGAAAAAGAAAAAGTGGACTGATGGTGAAAACCACTCTGTGCCAGTATCAGATCCCAAAATAGTAAAGAAAAAAGATGTATCCAATGGTGAAAACCTCTCAGAGGTGCCAAAGGATGAGACTCTTGATATCCTCCCTGAACACTTTCAGGAGAGATCTTCGGTATTAATTGAACCAACACAGCCAATAAACTTGGGCACAATTGAAAATCCTCAAATAGTTCGTCTGACACAATCTTTATCAGAAGAAGAAAAGTTATAATTCATAGAGTTCCTGAAAGAGAAGAAGATCAACTTCGCCTGGTCTTACACTGATATGCCAGGGCTAGATCCTAATCTCATCATGCACCACTTATCTATAGCTCCTGGGATCAAGCCCATGAAACAAAAACTTAAAAAAATGCATCCTCATGTTGCATTATTGGTGAAAGTAGAATTAGAAAAGTTGTTGAAAGTTGGATTTATTCGAGTCATTGCCTATGCAGCATGGATCTCTAATGTGGTCCCCATTTCTAAATCTAATAAATCTATCAGGATCTGTACGGACTTCAGAGACCTCAACAAAACATGTTCGAAGGCTGATTTCCCTCTACCAAATATTGACATGATCATAGACCTTACGGCTGGCTTTCAGATGTATTCCTTAATGGATGGATTCTCATGCTATAATCAAATCAAGATCGCCCCTAAGGATCAAGATAAAATTGCATTCACATGCGCATGGGGCACATTTTACTGGAACGTCATGCCATTTGGGCTAAAGAATGCTGGTACAACATATCAAAGAGCTATGACAACAATATTCCATGACATGATGTACAAGAACATGGAGGACTATATCAATGAAACGTTAGCTAAATCTAAAGAAAGAGGCACTCACATTACTGATTTGAGAAGGATATTGGATCGAATGGAAAATTTCCAACTCAGGCTCAATTCGAAGAAATGTGCCTTTGGGGTCCAATCAGGCAAGCTCCTAGGATTCATAGTATCTACAAAGGGGATCGAGGTAGATCCTAAAAAGGTAAAAGCTATTCTAGAGATGACTCCTCCACATAATATCAGTCAAATGAGGACGCTACAAGGGAGACTCCAGTCTATCAGGAGATTCATGTCCCAACTTGCAGATAAGGCACAACCCTTTACTAAGCTACTACATAAAGGGGTTGTATTCAATTGGGATGAACACTGTGAAGAAAAATTCAGGGAATTAAAGGGGTACTTGGCTGCTTCACCTATTCTTATGGCACCTATTCATGGAAAGCCCTTACTCCTATACATTTTAGCTACAACTACATCCCTAGGAGTATTGCTAGCACAAGAGGATAAAACAAAGAAAGAACGAGCTATCTACTACATTAGTAGAAATCTAGTCACTTATGAACTCAATTATAGAATTATTGAGAAAGCATGCTTAGCATTCATCTTCACATCATAGAAATTGAGACACTACATGCTCTCTCATATACTAAAGCTCATTGCTAAGATCGATCCTCTGAAATATCTTTTGAGCCGAACAGCATTAACAGGATGTTTAGCAAAATGGGTCCTAATTCTAAGTGAGTTTGACATTGAATATGTCAAACATAGAGCTATCAAAGGACAGGTACTTGCAGATCAATTAGCAGATTCACCACTCCAGGATGATGAACCTTTACTAATTGAATTTTTTGATAAAACAATCATGCATCTCACTGAACATCCATGGAAGATGTAATTTGACAGTTCATTCACTCAACAAGGATCTAGAGTAGGGGTTCTCTTCATAACTCCACAAGGATACAAGATTCCCAAATCTTACAAATTAATATTTCCATGCACCAATAATATCTCAGAATATGAAGCATTGGTCAATGGCCTCAAGCTGGCCATGGAATGGAAGATCATAGAATTACACATGTATGGTGACTCCCAACTAATTATCAATCAAGTCAATGGGGAGTATCAAAAAAAAGATGATAAGTTGATGCCCTACAAGCAACTAGTTGATGATCTGAAGAAGTATTTTGTCTTTTCCACCTTCCAACAGATACCAAGATCAGAAAACAAAGCTGCAGATGCTATGGCTACCTTGGCATCCATGTTACAACTGGAGGAGCATCAATTCCGCTATGACTTCTTGGTGGAAGAAATATCCTATCCTGCCTTTGCTAACCCTGAATACCAGGTAATATGTGCCTTGAATACCCCAGATCCATCTCGGTATGCTAGTATCATTACGTACCTTTCTGACCAAACCATTCCTGCCAATCTATCTAGAAATGAAAAAAGATCCTCGATTAGGATAGCATCACATTATGTCCTCATAACTAACAACCTATATCGATGCAGTCTCGATGGTACACTTCTTCGATGTTTAGAACTTGAAGAGTTTGATCTAGCACTAAAAAATGTCCACGAAGGTGTATGTGGATCACACTCGAATGACTTTTCATTAGCCAAAAAACTGCTCAGAGTAGGCTATTATTGGCCTACCATGGAGGAAGATGCTATTCAATTTTCAAAAGCATGTCTTAAATGCCAGACACATGGAAACCTTATCCATGCTCCTACCAGATAACTAATACCTTTCATAACACATTGGCCATTTCAACAATGGGCCTTTGACTTGGTTGGACAAATATATCCCAACTCTTCAAATGGACACAAGTTTATCATTACAACCACTGAGTATTTTACAAAGTTGGTCAAAGCTGTGCTGCTAATCAAAGCCACTGGAAAATAGGTGGCTATGTTCATTCTGAACTACATTATTTGTAGATATGGGATACCCTCTTCAATTGTGACAGACAATGGGGGCCAATTTAAAAATTAAGACATTGATGACCTCTGTGAACAGTTCCATATCACTCATCATTGCTCCTCGGTCTATTATTGTCAAGGTAATGGAAAGGTCGAGGCATCCAACAAAAATATTCTCAAAATTCTACATAGAATTGTAAGCAAGTCTGGCAGAGACTGGCATCTACAACTAAATCTGGCACTATGGGCCTACAGAACAAGCATCTGAACACCAACTGGAGCCATGCCATTTGCTCTAGTCTATGGCACTGAGGCAGTATTATCTATTGAGGTTGAAATCCCATCTTTGTGGATATCTTTATAAGGACTGGTTATTGATGAGCAATACCACATTGATCAGGTAAATTCTCTGGACCTACTAGATGAGCGTAGACAACAAGCGTTCAATCACCTCAAAGTGTACCAAGCAAGAATGTCCAAAGGTTACAACAAGAAGGTCAAACCATGAAAGTTTGAAGTGGGAGACCTTGTCCTCAAGGAGAATCCTAAGAACCAGCCTAACAAAGAGCAGAAAGGAAAGTTTGAACCTAACTGGCTGGGACCTTATGTTATCACTGCTACCTTTGGGACTGGGCTTATCAATTAGCTACACCTGAGGGAGACGGTCTTCCAGATCCTATCAACACTCTCCATTTGAAGTGGTTCTATGCTTAATGTTTGGCTAGCAGAGCCTGTACAACAAAAAGTTCTTGCAAAATACCAAAAACATATAGAAAATTGATCCTGAAGAAATCTAAAAATAGTGGAAAAGATCCTACAAAATGGGTATCCTTGGTAAAAACCTGGTAAATAGGCACCTTGATACTGCAAAAATATTCATAAAAAAAGAAAACATAGCAAAAAAATTAAAACAAGAGAAAAAAGTGCCTTGATGAGCACCTGGTAAAATAGGCATCTTTGTAGCAAAAAGAAAGAAAAACATCTTGCCAAGTGGTGAAAACCTGGCAATCAAGCGTCACTTGTGTTCTGCGCTCCATCTATCAATGCACTACTGATACTGGGCTTTCATAATTTTGCCTATGCTTGTACGCTGACTTTATTTTCCTACATGACTATCCTATCCTCGCTTGGGATTTGTCTATCTTTACATCTTAGAATTAAGTCATTCTGCATTGGGGGCATCTTTGTTGGCATAGTCAGTTGCGGTTGCTAGGTTTCTCTAGGCTGGTTTGCCTCACGGACACAATGTTTCTTGACACATGCAAAAAAATGTCACTTTTCAAAATAAGGGTGTCTTTTCATAATGTGGGACATGACATTTACATTCACAACATTCTTACAAAGCCGTACTGGATCACAAACAAGAATGAATTATCTTACCAAGGCACAGACACGGAACACCATATTGCTTATATTACAATTTTCTGATTGAAGAATCTTTACTGTATCTGACATATGGATGAATAAAGTACTAATTAACACACAGTTTGCTAATGGTTTGATTATGATTCTTTTATGTCCTGATGATATTTTCAACTAGGAGCATCTAAGTAATTATAAATTTTATTGGATTGATTCACAATTGATAAATTATTATGTCTTCTTAGTTACTCAATGACGTCTACGTAAAGACAAAGAGTTGCAAGGATAGGGGGCATACTATTTTCTTGTATTTCTGCATATGGTGATTGTTCCAAATGATCCTATAAATTTCACCTAACTTGGATGTTTATGGTAAGAGCTGGTACTATGGGTGGATAGCCGCATATATCTTGATCTTCGTTATGTGTAAACTACAGTGAAGTTGAAACAATTCCCTTGTCTATTTTTTGATCTAGATTCTCACTAAGGTATACGAATCATAATGTACCCAAGGATAGGAATTTTCAAGGTCATTGCGGGTCCAATATCTTTCCTTAGTCAGAATTTGGTATATTAAAAGGAAGGTGACTATTTTGTCATCCTGGCTTCTGTGCTTTGATGCCTAAGTCTATTTCTGACATTTCAATAAAACATAGTATTCATATTATCATAATATCAGTGGGTATTAGTGATGGTTGTACTATCCGATGGACCATTCCAAAAAGTTCCCAATGATGATAAAAATATTGCAATATTTTCTAAATCAGTGACAAGTCCTAAGAGTCTGCATATAGCTGCATTCAGAGATTGCATGATGTATTTATCAACAAAAATAATAGCATAAGGAATATTCAGCTCAAAAATGGTTTCTATCTTCTTCTACAAACATCAAGTTATTTACATCATCCATATTACTGATATCAAATATCATTGCACATCCATAGCATACATTTTGCATTCATTGGAAAGAAGAAACTGGAAAATATAAAAAATAAAACATCCATGTATTACATTTTTACTTTTTCATCCTCAAGTGCATCCATACATCTTTTTTGCATAACTGAAAAATTAAAAGCAACATGCATTTGCATTTTCACATAGGTATCATTTATAACATATTTATATCAGTAATGACTCATCACGTCTAAAATCATAAAATGATGTTATCATCTGCAAAATTAACTCATCACGAGACCAATATATCATCACATGTGCAAAAAGATACATTTACCACATCTATGGAAGTAAAAGGAACTCATGAAACATGTCAGAATCCAGAAACTGCATCAAATGAATATCATCATAAACATGGTACCAACTCCAAGCATAAAGTGTATTAGTGAGCATAAAGTGTATCAATGAGCATAAAGTGTATCAGTGAGCATAAAGAGTATCAGGGCACCAAAAATGAATCAGATATATGTATAAATGTAATGTTCACAAGAGGGGATCTCAGTAGGATCCAGATATACATGTATAATCTCAAAATGATACAACCATATTAGCTCTGTCCCACCCCCTCTCCCTGGTCAGGAGGAGGAGGAGGAGGTGGTGAAAATGGCGCTAATGGAGGTGGCATGGCCCCCTCTGACTGCTGGGCCACTCGAGAAAATATAGGAGCTCTCTATCCCTCTAGTACTACTGCATGATATAGGGCATAAAAATAGGTGGCCCTCTATCCCTGATAGACTATTGAGCGGGCATGTGCATCCCTCTCTGCCCTAATTCTCTCCATCTACCTATCCCTATCTATGAGCAAGGCATCTGATATAGCTAGCCTTGACTCTGCTGCTGTGGCTCTGGCCTCCAGGGCTATAATTTTAGCTCTGAGCTACCCTCTCCTACTCACATCTTGATAGAGGATCTCCATCTTAGCCTGCATCCTGATCCTATGGCCTCTCTGGTGGCCCCTGCTATCACTGCCTCTGCTAGTCCCTAGTCAGAAGTGGACCAGGATCTCACCGTGGGGCTACAAATCTAAATCTCTATCATCTTCCCTGCCCACTGCCGCTGGCACCACCTGTATCCACGGCCTCTCTGCCACCACCTCTTTCATCTCCATCAGGCCCATCATCCAGAGGAGAATGCCTACCATCCCTACCACCATCTCTACCACCATCATGACCCCCATGTCTCCCAAGAGCCTTGTCTCTCTGCACACCTCCTCTACCCCTGACGGGCCGGTCATCAGGATCATAATCAAGTGGCTCCTCTATATGAGGAATGATCTCCTCGGGCACAGTAAATCATGGAAAGGGATACTGGAGCATCTTGGTAGCATATCCATCTGAAACACCTGCATCCTCTACATCTGGATGAAGGTCCCAATCTACTGCCACCATGTCTCAGATCTCCTGGGATGCAGTCTCATAAGTCAGCTATGCACCCCATAGAGGTGCCTCATCATGGGTACAAGCATAAACTACAACATCCTCTGTACGAGCCTGTCACTGACCATACTGCCTCAGAACTCTGGTAATCAGGAAGCACTCTATAATGTACCTCATCTAGCCTATAAAATATCTGCTTTGACACAAAAATGGTACCTGTCAGGCATCAGAAGTCCACACCTCACAATCTAGATAAGGTCGCCAGATGACCTTGGTCATATCATCAAAAAGACGATGCCAATACTCAACCTTGCCTAGATGGAGCTATTGTAAAAGGCCTGCATACATGTATACATAAGGTTGCTCAAGCGCCCTCTGCCTATCTACTATCGGCCATGTGATAGGGATGTGCTCCCAGGCCCAAATCTAAAGAATGAGTATACCAATAGTCATGCTACGGGTATGGTGATATACAATCTCATGGAGCTCTCTGTACATATGTGCTAATATGAAGCTCCCCCCAAAAAAATGTCGATGATGGATGATCATCTGCTTGACCATGCTCACCTAGCCAACTAGGAATCCATGCTAACCTCTATCCAGCATAAGGATGCCACCTACCAATCTGGCTAAGTACACAGCTAATCGATCATATAATCCCATGAAAAGTATCTCCTATCTATGGTGTCATCCTGAAATAATCTATGCACGGTACCAATCACCACGCCAGCTCTGGACTTAAAACAGACCTCATGTCCAACCATCAGTACGCGGAGTATCCTCCAAACATCCTCCAGCCTCACAGTAATCTCTCCAGTGGGTAAGTGAAAGGTGTTGTGCTCAGAATGTCATCTCTCAGTAAGAGCAATCAACAACCCATGGTTTACCCCGATCTCAGGTAAACACATCAAGGAATGCAATCCACATCGGATCACAGTGGTCTTCTCATCATCTGACAATCGGCCAGACAATGCAAGAACCCATACAGGATAAGTGCCACGAAATGCGACTACCTCAAACTGGGCCTGATTTGGACACAACAAACACACATCAAAATCTTATCTACAAAAAGGGGCAGAATCATACTCTGCTAAAGTTATTCAAAGTTCGCAAGATGCAAAATGATCAAAATCTAAAAAAAATCTAAGTCTACTATCAGATGTGATCCTAGAAATACAGGATGCGATTGCGTATACAAGATGTGATCCCTGAAAAATGGGATGCAATCCGGGAAAACCCGGATGTGATACAGAATCTGGGAACAACCGGATATGATCTAGAAAAAACTGGATGCAAGTCAGGATTGACAGGATGCGATCTGAAATCCCAGATGCGATCCTAACTTCAACTGGCTCTAAAATTTATCAAAATGCATGAAATTCAAAAATGCAAAATTCACAGGGTAGTTTATCGAGCACTTACCGACGGTGGGTAGTCGGTTGGTCGCTGATGTTGGTGGCTCATCTTGAAATGGTGCTTCCTCACGAGGACTACCATCTTCTCTACAGAGCTCTCTGAATTTCTATAGAAGAAAGTGAAAATGAATAGTGAAATGGTAATTTTGGAGGCTTATATGGGTCTTTTGAGACATTTAGGGTTTTTGAAACTCCTCCTAGACAACTAAAAATTCATTTGTGGTCTCATTTTACTCAATCAAGAACCAAATCGAAGGTATCTACGATGTTTTCAGTAGCACAGCTTCATTTTTGTGACAGTTTCAAAAATTGTGACTTTGCTTCATTTATTCCCCACATTGGTCAATACTGCACATTTCATCATACATCTTGGTCTAAACATTATTTTATCAACCTTATCACTCATATTTTCACATACTTAACTTGATAATCGTGCATTTATTTTTAAACACACCATCTTCTACTCCACTCTTTCTTGCCCTACTGCTTCCTACAAGTGTTATATTCTTTTCAAACTGAGGTATTTCTTGCTTTTTCTTTGATTTCATTCCCGAGGGGGCATGATCATACTATCATCATTTAAATTTTTCTTGAAACAACATCAAAATGACTTCATTATCAAACAAACTAAGGGCATAATAGTTTCCTTGACTAAGTCGGAACTGTTGGATAGAAATCTTTGGTTCTCATGAGCTGGATATCTTATGTTTCCTCATTTTATAAGATTTTTATTAAAGATCCTAGCAGCTTCTTACTGATTTTCGAATGACAACCAAGTTCAGAATCAGTATTATCAATTTTTTGGGATGACAACCAAGTTCAGAATTGGTATCTTTAAAATCTTTTATTGATCTTTGGATGACAACCAAGTTCAAAATCAATTCTATCAGTTTGGTTTGATCAAGTGCAAGACTGATCTCATCAAAATTTCGTTCGACAACCAAGAACGAGATTCTCAATCTTTCTGAAGTCTAAATAAAAAACTTTCTTTGAATCAATGCGCTTTTCACACATCCATTCAAAGAGGGGAAAATGTAACCACCTAAATTTGGTTTGTTCCAACTATGGACCCTATTTTCCCTAAGTGTGATCATACCCTCGATTATGTCCAAATAACCCTATTACTGCTTGGCATAGTTCTAATAAATTTAATGTCCTAGGTGATTTTTATCACTGAATTATATTAACTATTATAGCCATATGATTTAAATCAATTCAGACCAATTAAATCAAACCAAAATCAAACATGGCTGTGGTATTTAATTATAAAGGAATTAAATAAATCTCTAAATCAATTACCCACTTGCAAAATAACCCATTCCTCTAGCCTATTTAGTTTAATTAAAATGGCTATAGTCCCCTAATTATTAAAAGCAATTTCATTATTTAAATAATTAATTCCTATATTTTTAAATGAATTAAATAAGTTTATTTCATTTATTTATATTCCCCTAAACCCCAACCTAACCTATCTCAACCACTTCTACCCTGGGTTCTAACCCTTCTCAACCTATTCACCCATACTAATCTAATTCTAATCCTAATGCTACCCTAACCCACCTCCTAATGTTGTCATGTTCCATTAAGGAATGCTTAGCAACTCAACCCACTTGAGAAAGTCCACTTTCTCAAGCTTGACTTCCTCAAGGTCCACTTTCTCAAGCCAACCTCATACACTCTACCTTACTTCTTTAAGGCTTTCATTAATGCCTCGTTAATGAAGATGCCTTAAGCCTATGTCTCCTGCATGCCTTATTAATGCCTTGGGCATTAATGGCTCTTACACCTCCATTAATGAGCCCGTTCACTCATTAATTCACCTTGTCCCCCCCTCTCTCTCTCTCTCATTCTTCTATAAATAAAAGCCATTTTTGAGAGTAAATAAGCCTTCACCCTAGATTGTAAATGCATTGTTATGCTGCTAGATTAATGTTAGAATCATATTTCACTTAT
>MU226363.1:1015533-1027371 GCA_018584345.1 Thuja plicata | reverse complement strand
GGACTAATTGTTGTAGGAATCAAGAAATTAGCTTAATTAACCTTAGTTAATTAATGAATAGGTTTATTTGGTGACAGTGATGTGAGATAGGGTAGGATCTAGGTTCAAATTAGCTTAATCCAAATTAATTTAGATTAATTGTGGTTTAGTATAATTTAAGTCATGTGAAGGAATAAATTAATTAAAAATTTATTTAAAAGGGATTAATGAGGGATAATGTATTAAATAAGATTTAATACATTAAAAGGGATAGTATTTAAATTAAATTTAAATACTAAGGAGAATGAATCATATTTAATTAAATAATTTAATTAAATAGATAGAAGAATATAACAAATATAATTAATTAAAATTAACTATAATATTATGGGAATATTAATTAAATTAATATAAGGACGATTTTGGACGTCTACATTTTACCCCTCTTTGCTGTATTGTTGAAAGTGACATTGCGTCAAAGAAAAGAAAATAAGATGCCCCAGAGGATTCAGAGAACCTACGGTAGCGAGAGCGGAGGAGGGTGCCCCCTCAAGAAAATAATAGGAAAAAATATAATTTTTTAATAATATTTTCTCGAAAAGGCAAGAGAATGGGGAAAGTAGACCAATTGCATGACATATCTAGGAAAGATGGAGGGGAAACGGGGACCAGAACAGAAAAAAGAGGAGATTGACGGAAGAAATGGGTCCCAAGGGGCTATAAATAGTCCACCGGGGTCCATGAACAAGTCACTTTCACCCATAAAGAGCAAAAGAGAGAAGAAGAAGAGAGCCATGGCAACACAAAAAGAGCAATCACAGCTGGGAGAGCGCATTTGGGTACACCAGCGGCCAGCAGATGCAGGACCACTAGTGAGTAGTCAAGCACCTACCTTTACTTTAATGTTTTTAATATTTTTTAGAAGTTTTTTGGGCACAATAAATGCCCCAAAATGGGCGTGCAGTGCAGACTATGATCGCCCATCTACCATCTATGCAGATGACAATCGACAGACCGCCATCTATACAGATGACCAACAGGCGATGGTCGTCGACGCAGACAGAGATTTACCCAATCTCCATCTGTGAAAGTGAGGAGAGAAGAAAAAAGTGCGGTGGAGACGGCGATTTTCAACACCGTCATCTGCGTGGAGAGAAAGGCAACGACCTAAATCGCCGTCTCCACAGACTAGCGTCTGCGAAGATCCACCGTCTCCGCAGACTGGTGACTCTGAAAGTTCGTCATCTGCGAGGGTCAACCGCCGGCTGCATGGATTGACCCAAAAATAGAAGGAAAGAGAGGAGGAAGAGAAAAGACAAGGGTCTGGGAATAGTTTTCAGTGCCTCGGACAGACCTGGGACATGTTTCGATGCCCCAACATGCTATCTGATTGCTGACATGTGTTGGATGACTATAGGAGGAGACAATCACATTTCAAGCGAGGGTGTGTTATCTGATGATGATGGAGTTGGAGCAGCATCTAACTGCGGCTGAGTGGGTAGTGGTGACACTGTGTGGCTTAGAGAAAGTGCGACATTGGCCGCATCTTTGAGTGCATAATGAGCTTATGTCTGCATTGATAGAGAAGTGGCACAACACCACTTCTAGCTTCCACTTCCCTACAGGGGAAGCCACTATCACCCTCCATGATGTATGGAGGATCTACAGAGTGCCCAGTCAGGGGGGTCATACCTGAGTACTGCGTGGAGGGATCAGAGCCCTACATGGAGATGGCTCTAAGGTGGAGGTACACCGATCTGCCGATTACACGACAATGGATGTCACAGGCGGGAGCGATGGTGATGGAGCCACGACCACGTCGATTAGCACTTTATCTAGCAGGGTTGATAGGGGGACGTCTCAAACCTAATCATGTAGGAAAAGGATTCCTGATAGGCTGGGCATGAGTGCTGAGCAGCATGGTCAAGGACGACGACCAATACTACTGGGGGTACATCATCCTTGGGCAGTTATATTATGATTTGCATATGTGCGCTTACCGCAGTGGTAGAGCACTAGGGCCTGGATGCACACTGCTACCGATATGGGCCTGGGAGCATATAGCGGTCACACGACCAATCAGACACTAGGAGACCTAGGTGGTGTATGAGCCTTTTATCTGTCGGTACAGGCCACCGATTAGTTATGAGGCCACAGACTCAGTGGGATACTGGAGGCAGAGGTTGGACGAGATGGGAGCGATCATATGGGCTCCGTATGCAGGATGTGAGGCCTAGGGCCATGAGGCCCCACAGAAAGGGGTGTATGCAGAGGATGGGTTTTATGACTCCTATTACATGAGGTTTGTACAGATTGACTGCTGGCTGTTCGGGAGGACAGCATATATGATTTTGTGATACATGCCATCCAGGGTATGATGACAGATGTGACAGGTACAGGAGGCAGTACCAGACGGGTTCCCACATCCATTGGTGACCCGTGAGGTAGGCAGCATATGGGGGATGGGTGCAGATCCTTGGATAGCTTAAGCATCATTTATGGGCATGATTGAGGTGCCCTAGATCAGGGTGAGGGAGTCTCTTCTAGATGCAGGAGTAGTGCTAGCATATACATAGTGGTGGGCAGCACACAGGCTGATTAGACTGACAGTGCCAGGGGTTGTGCAGCCAGATGAGCAGCCAGGGGCTGGAGGGGATGGACAAAGATAGGGAGATGGTGATGATGATGATGGGGGAGATGGAGGGTCCAGGAGGAGAGTCTGGCCTAGGGTGGCAGCACCACGGTGGAGAGGATAGGTGCAGGTACCAGCAGGTGGGCAACCACCTATTATACCCGGTGCACATGGACAGGATCCAGGATAGGGGCACCACTACAGGGGCCACCACCACAAGGGCCACCACCATAGGGATCGCCACCACAGGGACCACCACTAGGACAGGAACCACCAGCGGGCTTTGTAGCCCAGGAGATATATGACACTGTTGTAGCAGAGAGAGATAGCCTGCAGACAGAGCTGGGGAGGGTTCAGGGGTTATTGGCTACAGCACAGGCGATGACTAGTAGCTTGCAGACAAAGGTTACCCAGATTCAGGGGAATCTGGCCTTAGAGACAGCATGAGGGGATAGTGCATAATGAGCACTAGACATATTATAGGCTCGAGTGGATAGTGGCGAGTTCTCCATCATTGAGGAGCACGGGGATTGGGAGGAGGAGTGGGCAGAGATGGCACCACAGATAGTAGTTCTGATAGCAGAGCGAGATCTAGCACGTAGACATGCTAAGGATTATAGGGTGGACCGTGAGATAGTGTGGCTGGCAGGCACTGCGACAGGGGTGGGTCAGATGATGGCCGATGCTATGGCCGCGTAGAGAGAGGTAGGACGCAGAGGCCGAGAGGCCAGATATTATATGGGACTGTATTATGGGGCAGTGCTAGAGGGATCACAAGTGCCTGCATATTTTGAGAGGACACAGTCAGCAAGCACAGGGTGAGCATCACAGGGATCAGTGGGGTTACTGCCACATCCCAGCAGTGGAGCAGGACCATCACAGCCACTGCTGTGACTTGTTGCAGATTTTTGGATACACATTTTTGACACATGATGTATGATATGACAGTTTTGAGATATATACATGGACTTTATTTGGACTATGGGACTCTATGTTTATGCATCTTTGATGATTTTACATGCTTATGTGATGTGATGTATGGATGTACTTATGATGTTTACTTTTTACCGTATATGATGCTTATGACTGACATGCAGGATGAGATGAATGTATGTATGTATTATGAGACTGACAAATTTGTGATGCAGGGATGAGATGTAGATTTATGTATGATATGTTAATGCTTATATGTGATCATGTATGGATGTTTTATATAATGTTGTATATGATGTTTGATGGAATGAATGCTAAAAATGTTATGAATGTTATGGATGCAACTAATGAAATGCAAATGTAAATGGCTATAAATGTGTGAACAATGAGTAATGCAAATGATTATATAATGGTAAATGAATGACAATGCAATGTTGTAATGATTAATGATTAATGAAAAATGCAATGAATAATGACTAATGGAACTAATGAATAATGACTAAAGATAATGATTAATGCATGATGTAATGATTAATGAACATAATGTAATATGAGACAAATGTATAACAATGCAAATGAGTAATGACTAATGATTAATGCGATGAACAATGACTAATGGAACGAATGAATAATGACTAATGAAATGATCAATGCAAAAGATAATGATTAATGACTAATGAATGCAATGGATGCAAGACTAATGAGGACACTATGTTTGTGTGTATCACAATAAATTTGATAAAGTCACGTAGGTGACTGGATAGGGGAATAAATAGAAACCTTTGCCAAGAGAAAAACCATAATGCAATATGACCTAACTACTTATGCAAAGACTAACTACATGAGAATAGTGGGATTAATACCGTGTTAATGTTGGAGAGCACATCCTAGTTTGATATTGCAAAAGGAGTTATGCACCATGTGCTAGAAAACACAAGTGACATGGTTCCTTTGCGTGGACTAGACTCTCAAACAAATAGATTGTTAGGAACAAGAATGTGAGATATCAGGTATGATGATAGCTATGAAATGTTACTCATGAGGAGACGCAATACACCTAGATCTTTTAAGGGATTTGGGATGCATGAATCCTGCCCCCAGTGAGGCATACATAGTCATAACAGAATATCAAAACATAAATGTACTAGAAAACTATGACAAGAATATCATACCACAAAAGACATGTATTTCACTAGATACTCACCATAACAAACCAAGATATAAGAGATCGAGGCTGTCGTGATAAGGACCTAGTAAAACACAAGATAAAAGAAACAAAAAGGCATCCTGACCAAGTGTTCATTCAGCCCAAAAGTTCTTGCCATGAACAATTTGATGTGAAGATTGATAGAACAGCCGACACTAAAAGAATTCATCCTGATGGGCTAAAGATTGATTGATAGAAAATGGAAATTGGCTAGCAATTGCTCGTGAATAGAATGATCATTAGGAAAGTCAATCTGTCTACTGATTTGATGTAAAACATTTGCGATCACTGTGTCTAGAATAAAGCTTAGTTTCATGATTTGGTAAGCTCAGTCGTGCGTGAATCATTATTGCAAAAGCGAGAGGATGGTTAAAGGACTACCTGCACAAATATGGGTAGCGACACTCATTATGAAAGGCGATGCAAGCTGTATAGACAAATGGTGGAAACTGATGGTGGATCTAACTATGCATGGCACCTAAAACAGGTTTTCACCATGGTACTTATCCATTGTGCCACCGAAGGGGTTTTCACATATGGACGTATTTTTCTCTTTCTCTTTTTGATTTTTTTTGTTTCTTTTCAAGCTTTTGTATTTTTTATGCTTTTTTTATTTTTTCTAATTTTTTTGCTATTTTGAATATTCTGAATGTTTTTGGAATTTTCTGCTTTTCTAATTTTTTTGGATTTTCTGAACAATTTCTGCTGTACAATGGACTACTGACTGATCAAGCATAGAAATGCTTGAGATGTACAATATTTACAGGATCAGGGAGTGGATATCCCTCTGGAGATGCAATCTGATAGGCGCCTGAACCATACTTTGTTGTAACAATAAAGGGACCTAACCAATTAGGTTCAAACTTCCCTTTCTTCTCTCTGTTCTGGAGGTTCTTCATGTTATGCTGTAGGACAAGATCACCAACCTCAAACTAATGAGGTTGGATCCTTTTGTTGAACTGAAGGTGAAGGTGATTTTAATACACATTGAGGTGGTCTAGGGCATTGAGGCATCTCTCATCAAGGAGTTCTAGCTCTTGCAAGCAGGCAACTCTGTATTCTTCTTTGGACAATAGATTCTTCAGAGAGACTTTGAGGGAAGGGAGCTCAATTTTGATGGGTAGAATAGCCTCAGTACCATAAACAAGGGAAAAGGGAGTGGCTCCTGTGGGGGTTCAAATGTAGGTGTGGTAAGCCCAAAGGGCGGGATTGAGGTGAAGGTCCCAATCACGGCCAGCTTCATCGACTGTATTTTTGAGGATTCTAAGAATGGTTTTATTTGTAGCCTCAGCTTGACCATTGCTTTGTAGAAAGTACTTGGAAGAGGTATGGTGGGTAATGTTGAACTTCCTACATAGCTCTGTGACATCCTTGTTCTTAAAAGGTCCTCCATTATCAGTAACAATGTTCTGAGGAATGCCATAGTGACATATAAGATAGTTTAGAATAAACTTCAAAATCTATTTTCCAGTAGTGTAGGTGAGAGGAACAACTTTGACCCACTTGGTAAAGTACTCTGTAGCAGCTAGGATGTATTTATGGCCATTGGATGAATTAGGAAAAATTTGGCCAACAAGGTCAAGACCCCAGCGTGAAAAGGGCCAAGGGGTGATGGTGGGTTGGAGTGATTGGGAGGGAGCATATATCAAATCACCATGCTGCTGACAAGGTACACACTTCTTCACATAGTTGTAGGCATCTTGCTCCATAGTAGGCCAGTAATATCCAGTGCGTAACAACTTTTTGGCCAATGTAAGTCCACTAGAATGGGCTCCGCATATTCCTTGATGTACCTCCTATAGGGACATTTGTTCTTCATCAGAATTCAAACACCGTAAAAGAGTTCCATCGAAATGCTTTTGGTAAAGGGTGTCAGCGAGGATTGTGTATCAGGAAGTTTGGCAAATGAAGGTTTTACATTGATTGGGGGTTAAAGTAAGTAGGGTATGTCCATCACACAAGTAGGAATATATTTCTTGGTACCACAGGGAATTGGGATCAACAATTTCACACACCATTTCAGAATTCGGTTTTTCATAGGCAGGGACCATAAGATTCTCAACAAGAAACTCACATCATGCGCTGTGTTCTAGCATAGTGATCAAAGACTCAATTGTTTCCATAGCATCTGCTGCTTTATTGTTTGTGCAAGGAATCTATTGAAATGTTAGTTTAGTAAAATGTGTCTTGAGATCTTCAACTATACAGCGATAGGGAAGAAGCTTGTCATCCTTTGTTTGATATTCATCCATAACTTGTTTGATAACCAATTGTGAATCACCAAGCACCAATAGAGTGAGAATCTACCATTGTATAGCTTGTCAAAGTCCAAGTACAAGGGCTTCATATTCTGCAATATTATTGGTACAAGGATATTGTAATTTGAAAGATTTAGGGATGAGATCCCCTTTTGGTGTAACAAACAAGATTCCTACCCTAGATCCTTTCTGAGTGAAGGATCCATCAAAATACAGCTTCCATGGTGGACTTGGGGAAATATTCAAGATTGATTCATCTAGAAAATCTATGATCAAAGGGTGTTTACCGTCAACAGGTGCTTCAGCTAACTGATCTACAATCACTTGTCCTTTAATGGCCTTTCAATCCACATAAACAATTTCAAACTCACTAAGAATCATAACCCATTTTGCTGTACGACCAGTAAGAGTAGCACATGCTAAGAGATACTTGAGTGGATCAATTTTAGCAACAAGATGAATTTTATGATTAAGCATATAATGTCGTAGCTTCTGTGTATAGAAAATAATGGCCAAACATGCTTTTTCAATTAGGGAATAATTCAACTCATAGCCAATAAGAGTTCTGCTGAGATAGTAAATTGCTCGCTCTTTGTCGATGTCATCTAATTGTGCCAGGAGGGCTCCCAACGTGACCTCCATAGCAGATATGTACAAAATTAGAGGGTGACCAACAACAAGTGGTACCAACACTGGTGGATTAGCCAAATAAGCTTTCAGTTTCTCAAATGCATTTTGACACAAACAATCCCACTGAAACTTGACATTCTTGCGCAGAAGATGGGAAAACGGATGCACTTTGTCAACCAGCTATGACATGAATCTTTTGATTGATTGTAGTTTGCCTTGTAAACTATGTAATTGCTTCAATTTTTTGGGTGGTGGAATTTCTAGGATTGCTTTCACTTTCTTTGGATCAACTTCTATTCCACGCCATGATATAATGTATCCCAACAGCTTACCAGATTGTACTCCAAAGACACACTTTTTGGGATTTAGCCTAAGCTTATATTTCTCTATTCGCTCAAAGATGGTGGTAAGGATAGGGATATGAGATTCCCTTGTTTTGGATTTGCCTAAAAGATCATCCACATAATATTCCATGATAACATGCAAAAGGTCATGAAAGATGGTAGTCATTGCTCGTTGATAAGTGGCTCCGACATTTTTAAGACCGAAAGGCATCACTTGATAACAAAAAGTTCCCCAAGGTGTTGTGAATGCGGTCTTGTGCTAGTCTTTTGGTGCTATCCTGATCTGATTATAACCTAAGAATCCATCCATAAGTGATAACATTTCATGTCCTGCCGTCAAATCCGCTATAATGTCGATATTAGGGAGTGGAAAATCATCCTTGGGACATGCAAGGTTGAGGTCTCTGAAATCAGTGCACATACGAATGCCCCCAGCAGGCTTACCTACTAGTACAATATTAGAAACCCATTCAAGATAGTCAATTGGTCTGATTACCTCAGCGTCCAACATCTTCTGAAGCTCTACTTTGACTACTAATGCAACTTGAGGATGCATCTTGCAAAGCTTCTGTTTGATAGGTTTTGCATTTGGATCTACCGCAAGATGATGCATGACAAGATCTGTATCAAGCCTAGGCATATCTTTGTAAGTCCAAGCAAAGTTGATTTTGTGCTTATGTAAAAATGCTGTCATGTCTTTCTTTTCTTGATCACTGAGAGAAGTTGCAATGTAAGTGATATGTGGATTTTCTTCTGTGCCGAGGTTGATTAGAATGGTATCTTCAATGATCATAGAGGAAACTTCTAATTCTGATGATATAAATGGAAAGTCAATCTCTCCCTCCTCTAGCACCTTAGAAAGGTTTTCACTAGAGGAATCATCCTTTATTTTGTCTTTTTCTTCATCCTTAGGTGCCTGCGAGAGGTTTTCACCAGAGGATGTATTTTCATTTTTTTGATTTTTATTTTCTTTTCCATTTTTGTGACTAAGAGAGTTGACTTGGCTACCAAATTAGGCTTTTTCACTGTAGTGTATATGATGTTCGTGTTCTCAGAGATTCTTAAGTCCAAAGAGGGCTAAAACTGCCTCATCCAAATCACATATATCCAAAGCTGGTGGTTAGTCTTGTTGATCCCAGTTAATTAATTTAGGGTTTGTGAG
The DNA here is from genome assembly GCA_018584345.1 of Thuja plicata. Classification (NCBI taxonomy): domain Eukaryota; kingdom Viridiplantae; phylum Streptophyta; class Pinopsida; order Cupressales; family Cupressaceae; genus Thuja; species Thuja plicata. Next base: position 1,018,226 of record MU226363.1, on the reverse strand, counting down.
GGGTAAATGAGGGGATGAAAGGTCAGCTTGGGTAATAGTGAGGACATGGTGATTGTCAGTTAGGTCATCTTCAATGTATTGGAAAGGAATTTCGAAGAACTCTTCCTCAGTGTCTAATTTTGAGGCAGCTAAACAATAATCCTTAGCGAAGTTAGTCTTAGTTTCTATGGAACCCAATCTGTGTCCTTTAGGATAACCATTAGCTATTATGATCTTCTTCTTTCCTGTTTCATTAGCTCCAAGACCAATAACATGATATCCCATGTTTTCAACAATGGGAGTAACTTTAGGATATTTTCCTTTGGAGAAAGTTACAGGTCGTTCTTCTTCATCATGATAGAGCCAATCAAGGACACTATATTCCATGTGTTCATCTGATAAGGACCCCCAATGTTCAAAAACAATTGACTTGCAGTGCATAAGTGCTTTATCCTTGGAAAGGGGTAATGGTGATGGTCTCCCATAAGACTTTGGAGACAAGGGGAGTTTCCCAACACATAAGGCACTTTCAAATTTATACTCTCCCATACCTTGATCTATAAATGTCACCTTTGCTTCAGATGAGGAGGGTTTGTCTTCAGTAGCTTTGTCCTTAGTGACTTTTTATTTTCCTTTGGGTTCCTCAGTTGGTGTTTTTGATGTCTTTTCTGAACCAGGGGTTTCTTGATTGGAGTGTCAGCCAAATTCATTCAACAAATAGTAATTAGCTTGTTTGCCTTCCAATCTTTTGCAATATTGAAAGGGCTCAGGATCTCCAGGAATTTTGATTTCTCTACCATGATGTGGGAACTTCAAACACTAATGATAGGTAGAGGGTACACCTTTGATAGTGTGTATCCAGGGATGTCCTAGCAAGATGTTATAAGGTAGATCTAGATCTAGTACATGGCAAACAGTTTCAATCAGGGCTGGGCCCACTTGTAAGGGCAATGTGATCAAACCCTTGCTTTCTCACTCTCTATCATCATAAGCTTTTATTGTAATTCTTTTGTCTTTATCAATGAGGTCCTTAGAAAGAACAATGTTATGAATCATTTTCAATGTGCACAAATTTAGGCCAGATCCACCATCTATAAGGATTCATTTGACTCTTGTGGAGTAGATTTTTCCTTCTATATGGAGGGATTTATTATGATGAGGATCGGGACCACTGAAGTCCTTATCAGTGAAAACTAGATGTTCTTGTGCGGCTAAGTTCCCTATCATGGCTTTGAATTGTGCAGCATTAATATTCCTAGGAACACGGGATTCATTAAGAGCTTTATCAAGGACTTCTCTATGGATTGGCGATGTTGTCAAAAGCTCTCGAATGGATATCTATGCAGGTGTCTTTCGTAATTGGGCCAACAAGTCAAAGTGTGAGGCAGGTCGAGTAGCAGTAGATGGTGCAGTGGGTGGATTTGCAGATGTAGAAGGTTTATCAATAGCTTAAATAGTGACTCTGGGTCTTTGTGTAGTAGCATTACAATCAGCAGCTTTGAGTTTTATAGTATTAACATGCGTGTCAACTTCTTCAATGTGGCCACAAAGAGAATCAAACCCAAAGATATCATTTTCATCTAAACTCCCACATGTTCGATCATGGCCTGTAATGGTATTGGTAGAATAGTCATAGGGGATGACATTTGATGCATTGTTTTGATTATGAGGCGGGAAAGGTTGATTATAGACTTTGAGCTTCACATTAGATGATGACGTATTCTGACCTTCAACCTCAATTTTCCCATCCTCAATGAGATCTTGCACAAAGTGTCTGAGCTTCATGCATTTCTTGGTATCATATCCCTTGATGTGATGATAATCACAATACTCATTATCTCTATACCAAATAAGTTTAGATTGATTCTCATCAAAAGGTCGAGTATTTGGGTAAACTATCATTCCTTGGTTCGCAAGTTGTTTGAAGATCACATCTAAGGGATCTGCTAAAGCTGTGAATTGTCATCGTTGTCGATTGTCATTGTTGTTGTTGTTATAGTTGTTGCAAGGGAACAAGAATGGTTGATTACGCAGTTGCTGATTATTCTGATTGTTCTGATTCTGATTGTTGTTTTGATTCTGATTGTTCTGATTGGGTTGATTCTGATTCTGATTGTGGTTGTTGTTGCAGTACTGATTTTGGTTCTGATTGTTATTGCGATTATTCTGATTGGTATTATTGGATGCTTGAACATTTTGAATGTGCTTGGCATCAGTCACTCCATCATTGACAACTCCTTTGTTCTTACTCCAAAATTTTGGTTTATCATTATTGGAAGGAGTATAATGTTTAATGCTACCTCTTTGCAAAAGGCCATCTTCAATGTCCTTTCCCTTCTTGACAAGGGCTTCAAAGGTATCAAGTGAAGCCATCTTCATTTGGAAGGACATCTCAGGGATTAAATTCTTTGTGAAGATGTCGATTAAGTGACTATCAGGTATTTTCCATGGCATGCAATTTGCAATATGTCTCCATCGTTGTAAGAAACTAGCAAAGGTTTCTCCATTCTTTTGTTTAGTGTTGCACAAATCGCTGAGTGTTGCTTGATGCTCAATGTTATACGAATATTGCCCAAAAAACTTCTCTACAAGGTCAGAGAAGGTAGAAATTGACCCATAAGGAAGGGCCATGAACCATTCCAAGGCTGTGCCTCCAAGACTCCTAGTGAAAAGTCTTTTCAAATAATTCTCATTATAGGCAACCTCTTGACATG
>MU226363.1:971116-994234 GCA_018584345.1 Thuja plicata | reverse complement strand
TATCTGTAAGTTGTTCCTCCAGATCTTCAAGTTTATCCTTTAGAGATTTATTCTCTTCATTAAGCTTTTTGACCATTTGTCCTAGATCACTTGTAGAACAATCTTTCAGATCTTTTCTTAACCTTTTGATAAGTATTTGAGAGCCATCATTTTTCAATCTTAGTTCTTAATTTTCCTTCTTTGATCTATCAAGATCTTCAAGAGTTGCTTCAAGATTCTTTTTCAAATGTTTTGCTTCAGCTGAGTCCATGGTCTCCTCAAGTGGTTAAACTTTCTTTTAGAGGACCAAATCTCTGATACCAATTGTTAGAAACACTGAGAGGGGGGGTGAATCAGTGTTTATCAATTAATTATATTTCAGCCAATTAAACATATATCAAATGTGCACTCAAAGAATCATAACATAAGAACACATAACACAAGATATGATTACGGAGAAACTTGATCAGAGGAAAACTTTGGTGGGGATTAGTACCCACAAAATATTGTACTAGGTATAATGAACCTGTTAAAGTTCCTTTGCCCTGTTAGAAGCAGTCTTTACAAATTGAGTACAATGACCTGGTTAAGGGTCTGACCCTGTTAAGAGTATTTTACAATAACCTTGTTAGGGGTGGTGGACTCACTGTCCAATAAGATGAAGGCTACAACCCTCTAAATGTTGATATGCACTATATCAAAAATGAACTGATGTAGTGACACTGTTTGTCTGATCAGTTCCGTGTATGTGTGGATGCTCTTACTTATTCAAAGAGTTATATCATCTTCTGACTTCATTATGATGTCCCTCTGTAACTTCTTCTTACATAATAATCGACTTCTCTTGTACGTTGTAACATAACAATACATAACATACTTATATCTTTACAAACGAATAGGCACGACCCAAAACATAACACTTAGTCGGCCACTTAACAAAATATACAACACTTTCGAACAAGTCAGCTCAAGCGTGTTTACAACAACATTAATTACATCATAAAAAACTTATAACTAGAGGTGCATAGCCTTAGCATCAAAAAATAATACACGTTGACCAAAACCGTAGTCGGCTTCTATGATCTGTATTCTGGACTGTTTCCTGGACTACAGTGTACTAATCTATCTATATCTTTTCCATACTGATGTTCCATACCTTGCACGTTTGGATGTAGAATGTATATATATCATGGAGTATATACCTAAGCACACATGCTCTGGTGTGCTTTCTAGCACATGCACTGATGTGTTGATCACTATATCTGTTTGACTGCTTTTTATTCTATACTTAGTCATTTTATCTCCTAAGTTATCTTTGACAGAAACTTAGTATGAATTTATTGCCATGATTGACAACAAAAAATAAGTCATGCTTCCTTAGGAAGTCAACTTTCCAATAAGAACTACTTGTGAGAACCTCAAGAAGTGTGTCTAGAGACATCTCTTAAGTAGAGATGAGTGAAGGAGTTTGCATGTAACTCCTATGTCCTATGAGTTCCACATTCAGATTAAGTGTGTGCCAAGTGCAAGAATCCTCTTAAGGGGGAATATGTAATTTATTTATTAAAGGAAATAAAAAAATGTGACATGTCCTCCCACTTGGAATAGATGACAAGAGAATTATAGGATACCTTGGTTTATCCTTAATTACATAGTTCACCAAGGAAATATTAATTTCTAACAATATTCCTCATACAAGACCTTCATTTCATCAAATCCCAATACTACAATCTTCATCCCAGTCAAGAAAGTCCTTCTCCTACTCAAAGATTAACAAATTTATTTAACACACAACTCTTACATTTTAACACAAGTGTATAGATCTACATAAACTCAACCCATCTCACATGTCTATGATTCAAATTACTGTGGCTGCTCAAATACTTCAATGCTTGATGATCAATGTATAGTACAAAATCCCTAGGTAACAAATAATTTCTCCATTTCTTCAAAGCTCAAATTATAGCATAGCATTCATGATCATACACTGAATACCTTCTCTTAGAATCATTCAAATTCTCACTAAAATAAGCAATAGGTCTTCCTTCTTGAGTCAAGACAGCTCCAATTACATTTCCCCTAGCATCATAATCTACTTGAAATACGTTATTGAAATTAGGTAAAGATAACACTGGTTGTTATGTCACCTTCTACTTCAAAAATTCAAAAATCCTTTGTGCTCCATGTGTCCACTTGAAGTAATTTCTATCTCCTCTCATAGTTTCATTCATCACTCCACAGTTTGAAGTAAATTTCACGATGAACTTCCAATAGAAACTTGCCAACCCATGCAATGATCTTACCTCTCCAAAATTCCCCAATGTAAGCCACTCAACACTAGCTTTTACTTTCTCAAGATTTATCTTCAATTCTTCAGAAAATATTACAAATCCCAAGTATACTAACTCCTCCTTCACGAAAGTACACTTCTTGATGTTTATCAACAACTTCTCTTCCCTTAAACTCTACAATACTTGTTTAACATGCATCAAATGTTCCTCTTTGCTCTTACTGAAAATCAAGATATCATCCAAATACACATTGAAAGACCTACCCATGAATCTCTTCAATAATTTACTCATTAGCCTCATGAAATTACTAGGTACATTATACAATCTAAAAGACATTACCAACCACTCATGCAATCATTCATTTGTCTTAAATGCAGCCTTCCACTCATCACCTTCTCTGATTCTAATATGATGATATCCACTCTTCAAGTCTATCTTGGTGAAATACTTAGCCCCACTCAAATAATCCATCAAATCATCCATCCTTGGAAAATGAAATCAACACTTAATTGTAATGTGGTTGATATCTCTTGAATCAGTATAGATCCTTCATTGTTCATCTTTCTTGGGTGCTAACACTGCAAGAACTGCACATGGACTCAAACCTTCTCTAATCAACCCTCTCTAATAAAAATATTGCACTTTCCTATTGAGTTCTTGATTCTCTGTCAGTGTCATCATATATGTTGCTTTATTAGGTAGACTAGCCTCTGGTATCAAATCCATGCAATGACTAATACTTCTCACTGATGGTAATCTATCAGGCCCATTATCTGATATGATGTCAACATACTCATTCAATAATCCAGTGTTTCTGTAGGATGTTCTTCTACCAAGACAATTTCCTTAGACTCCTTAGGTACTAAGGAAAAATACACATTATTATGCTTCATACCATCCAAATACTTCCTACCATCCACTAGATAAATTCTTGCAATAGTACATACTTCCCTCTTAAGTGGTTCCTCTAAAGGTAAATTTTTTTGTTTCATCCCATTAGCAAAAGTAGTGTAAATATTATTTCTACCATCATGTATAGCTTTCCTATCATACTACCATGGTTCACCCAACAAGATATGACACACATCCATAGGCATAATATTACACAAAACCTCATCATAATACTTCCCAACCTTGAATTTAACTAGGCATTAATATTCACTTACCATTACCTTGTGCTCATTTTGTATCCATACCATCTGATATGGTTTAGGATGCTCCATCCCTTGAAACTTTAATTTGTCAACCAACTCCTTAGAAGAAAGAGTATCAGAATTGCCACTATCTGTGACCATATTACACACCTTGTTTTGTACCTTACATCTAGTTCTGAAAAACTTATTCCTATGTATGGACAAGTTCTCTATGGTATATGATTCTCCTAGTCATCAAGGTTGCACCTTCCTTTTCTTGATTGATGTTCACTGATCCAATAGATTATTCATCAACAAATGTTTTTATCCTACTACTTTATGCCTTCTTCTTAGATTTACCTTGCTTTCATTCAAAGGTTCTATGTCCCACTTCACCACATTTGAAATAAGTGCCACTGAACTTCCTCCTTTCACGACTACCTTGTCATTCATTCCGGTAGGAACTCCTGTCATTCCTCCTATAATGATCATTTTCCTTAACTTCTGACTCACCTTTTCCCTAATCTACAGAATATTTGCCTCTACGTCTTTGGAATCTTCCTCCTTTGCCTCTTTTCCTTTTCTCATGCGTTCTATTAAGCTTTTCTTCAGCCCTTAAGGCCCACTTTTAATCCTCTTCCACACTCCTAATATACAACATAATGATTTAATCCTATATTGACAGCCTCAAACCACTAAGATACCGAGAAAATTGTTCAACCTCATCATCTATATGACTAGATGTGATATTTTTCTTGTATAACTCTTAGCACTTAGGTCTCTTTGCTTCAAATTTTGCAACATTCTTAACAAACTTACATGGTAGTCCTCAGTCAAAGACTCAACCTTTAACTAATTCACCATCCTATCTCAATTTTTGATCTTGTCTTTACCCCTTCTCTGCTGATCTGTTTGCAAATGTTCCCATCATAGGGATGCATGTCCTTTTAACTTAGTGCTGGAATACTTTACCTTCTTCTCTTCATTAGTTCCTTCAAATTCAAAATAATTGTCCATCTCTGTGGTCCAATCTATCAATTCATTAACATCTAGGTTTCCATGATAATCAAGTGGGTTGAAATGAGGTCTCCTATTAATATTAGTCAAGGCTCTAATGAACCTATCATCTTCACGATTCAACTCTAGTTGTGCTCCATTGTTCTCTCCTTCTACTACTAGTTCCTGATTTCGCTCATCTCCTTCTTCATCACTTACATCTTCTATATTTTTTCCTCTCCTCTGAGAAGTCTCTACTACTTCCAATATGGAAATTTTTTTCTCAACAAGTCTAAGACTACTATATCTGCATTCCTATCACCACCTCTAGCATTTCTCCTTTCTGTTTGCACAATCCTTAGTAGCCGTAGGTCAAATCCTTTCAACCAACACCCCACATGAAAACCATAGGTTGAAAAAACCTTGCTCTAATACCACTTGATGCAGTCAAGGATAGAGAAACCTCAAGGAGCTCAGTCCAATCCTTGCTGCTAATATAACACAATGGAAACAATAAGCCAAGATGGATAGAAATGAGAGATCAATCTTCAATTATTTTCATAAAATTATTACAACAGATCTGCAACATGTAGTCTTACATGCCAAGAATAAATATCTGATTATGATATGAAAACCCTTAAAACCCCTAGCCAAACTAAAGCCAAATAATCTTATGAAGATCACCTATTCCTTAGCAACAATTCCATAAGCTTATAAAGCAACCACAACATCAGGTCAACCAGAAAAGATCACATTTCCCAATAATTGAGAAAATGTGTTACAAAAATAGGCCAGGACCCAAAAGTATCAATTTCAACCTGCAATGTTAGAAATAAGAGATGTGATCATACAGTAAATTCAGCCTCAAAAGTATCAATGAGATGGCATGATCACGTACAAAGATTCCCATTGGAAGATCAAAATATGATCGGAAAACACACCGACTGACGAGGAAAATAAAGAACAGGATAGCCAAGAAAAGAATATGCAAAATCTCTCGCATGATCAATCCAAATGATGCGTGATCATAGGATAAGGTCCAAAATGAAGACAGAAACACACTATAATGACCACAACACAAAAGAACAACCATACATCGACCACTAACAAAAATACCAAATTGATCAAACATGAAAAATAATACTTTAAGTTAATGCAAGATTGATAAGATCCCAAGATCCTCCTGCATCAAATTGGTAACTTGAAGTGTGAAATCCACATAAGTTCTTTTGAAAAGATGCCTAATAGGGCTTAAGGGAAGAATTATCAGTCATTATTTGAGCCTTTTGTTTCAAAAAACCATACTTGAATCTGAGTTACGTTAAATATGCCCAAATGGGTATCTTAATATGCAATAATTTTGTGGATATCTTATTGGTATCAAAATTTATGCCTTGTTTTGTCATCTGTGAAAGCTAGTAGGAAATAAGCCTAGTTGTGACTGTCTGTAAGGGTTTGAGGAGATCAGAGTTCTTGTGGGTCAAAATTGGCATTGAACATGTTGGGTTTACCTATTCTAAAGTGTTTCAATGGTTGGACAGAGATTTTAAAGCCTTAATACACTTTTGGAGTCCTATAGCCTTGCAAAGGCATTATGTCACTTGGGGTAACTGGGAGTTTCATAAGAGTGATAATGGAGATATGAGCCAATTATTGTGAAATATGCCTTATTTCTATTGAGTTGAACCTTACCTCTGCATCAACAAGTCATCTGGACCCAAGATACATAAAGTGGTATACTCTAGGAGTAAGTGGGGACCCAAATATATCTCAACATATTCTCGTAAGATAGATATAATGCTTTGCACAACAACCAAATTCATCCCCAAAATGTAAGGCATGGATAGGTAATTAAAGATTGTAAAAAAATTGGCCAAAATAAGATCTTCCAAATCATTCTTAAAGAATACGGATCTTCACTCACTAAAATAAGAGCCAAATTAACATTCCAACATCAATTGTAAAATTTATCCAGACCAAAATAGTGATCCAAAATAAAGGTAGAACATCTAGACACAAAAAAACAAATACATATCATAATTGAACATATCAAATGTAGATCATCAAATCTCACATGTGAAACAAAAATATTGTTAGTATTATTAGAACCAAGATTACAGAGGGGGGGGTGAATAAATAATCTAAGAAATTAAACTTTTCATAAACCATTCAGCAACTTACATCAATAAACATCCATTGCATGAATAAACAAACCAATGAAGATAAACACACACAACCCTGCAACACAATAACACAAATATTTTATCATGGAAACCCAACTTGGAAATACCACGTGTGGGGATAACACCCACAAATAATTCCGCACTCTTCTAAATTATGCTTGGTTAAGAGCTTAGCCCTGTTAGGAGCTTACAAATGGATGATTAAGAGAAAAAACCTGTTAGGAGTCACCTAGCCAAGGGATTTACCTCTAGCCCTGTTAGGAGCATTACCCTACTAGGAGTAACCATGTTAAGGAATTTCAAAACCTAATCAAAGAGTCACCTAGTTAAAGGATTTATAATTCATACCTATTAGGATATACTCGGTTAAGGGATTTATCTTGATTAAGCTCAAGTGAAAGTGATATGAGAAAATAAAACTCCTCTTCTACTGGTACATATCCAGTTCAAGCTCAAACTTTGCTTCACATGAAGACTATCCAAACCGGCCTACGGTCACACAACTGCATTCACGATCTTTCTCTTCCACACACTTCTCACAATACATCATTAGAAACATTATCGATCAATCCTTAAACCCTAAAATGTATTACCAATTTTCAATTACAATTTTAAGTCCAGGTCATCGTTCAGATTCATCACACACTCGACTTGACAAAGAAAAGTCAAACCATACACACTTTCCAATGTTCTTTCACAAATTCAAGAAATTCGATCATAATGATCATAAAAATTCCAACTCATAAATATTAAATGATCTGAAATATCACTACGATCTCTGAAACACATAATATACTTACCATAACATGATACATCATCACTGATTGAGAATCTAACTGATTGTTCTAAGAACTTCTTTTAGTTTTCACTAAATGATATTTTGTCCATTGAAACTTGGTCTTTCGGTCACATAATCATGATGTGATTGTAACAACAACCCCATAAGATGGATAAGATGACATATCCTAAACCACAACACCTGAATCCAAACCTATATGACACAATCATCAAATCATTCCTCCTTGACTACGTCTTGTTCTTCCTGTTGACTTGTCAACCTTCAATCAATCATAAGTCACACCATACATGTGATAAACCTGTGTGATCATATATACAACATCTAGAAACATCACTTAGTCTTCCTTTATGATCGCACATGCCAACTCTTACCACAGCTATGCATCCAACCTCTTGAACATACATCAACATAACAAACACACTGTCAACCAACAAACACTAAGTTGACATCAATGAAAACATCATAACTAATCAACCTATCATCATATCTTCATTACAAAAATGCCAAACCATACTCAACTTATCTCTGCATCAGTTATGCTAAGCTCTAATACCAATTGAAATGTTAAGGATAGAAAGAATGCACCCACACTTATACTCTTTCTATCATGACTAGGCATGATTAATATCACCATAAAACATACTATATGACTACACAAGATTAATATAATCATTCAACAATAGTGTATCATACCAAAGGATACCAAAGATATTCTGGATTAGTTTGAAAAAACCTCTTAGCCATCAAATAATTCCAACAAAACCAGAGCATTATATTTGTCTTCAACTGCAACACAAATGTTACCACAAATAGTAGCACCAAACCAAGTCATCAATCTACAAATTCTAAGTAACAATTCAATACAAGATCATCAACCTATATCTAGCAAGATATTGATCTCTTTTCAATTATTCTCCATCAATCATAACCTCAATCATCCAAGTCTACTATAGTCATACATTGATGCCACACCAGGGATGGTTGACATTAATGACACCACAAAATATAATTCTAACATCTAAATTATTGATGGCAACAAATGAACAAACCCACAAAGGTAACATTTGAGATAGAACCATAATAGCCATAATAAACCAACTAACATCTTCCAAACCAAACTAAGAATCACTAGACAAGTAGTAAGTCCTTTATGAAAATAGATTATTAATATCAAGCTAAAATTCCAATTGCATTCAAACTAAAACTGTACCAAACTGTACCATAGAAGTCAACAAGAAACTTAGCGATGTTATTACCAAACATAGATAATGATTTCATCATCAAAACAAGAGTGTGTGGAACATTATTTGATGAGCTATAACTGATTGAATGTTTGAAGATGATAAGTTGATGATCACAAAGTTGTAGAAAGTAAATGCAAGACATTAAATCAGTTAATGTATTGTATTGTCATTGATGTCAACTTGATATAATCTGATTGGTCATATACATATTGTCATATAATTCAAGAAACCAAAGAGATAAAGTTTATATTATTGGTAAAATATAAAAATCCAGTGTACACCAAGTGACAGTAAACAACAACGGACAGTGCACACCGACGGATAGAGAACCCTGAGCAGTCACAATGTATACCGAGCATCGCAACACCAAGCATAAATGAAGTGGTCACTGAGCATAACTGAAGTTGATGCCCAAGGACATCTAGAGTCAATGACTGAGAAAAGTAAGAGTTGATCACCGATCAGAATTGGAGTTAGAAAATGACAAAACACTTAGCTGGCAAGAGCTATAATTAGATTTAACTGATTGATTGCTCTATTCCCATTGACCAGTTGAACTAAAGATTTAAATCTAGTTTTATTCATAGTTGTCAAGGAGAAATATACAGAATAAAACTAAAGCAAATCTTTAAATATTAAATAAATACATGGCGAGATTTGCTAATCAAGAAGCAATCTATGTCAAGAACAAGAAAGACAAGGAGATTGAATGGTGAAATCATGTCTATATAAAGAGACAAGTAATTCATTATGAAAATAGAGGAATTTTGCGTATAATTCTGGTGAAGAGAGAAGTCTTCATGCAGATCTGATCATATAGGCTGAAGAACAGAGCCAAGAATTCTGTAGACACTAAGCAAAAGAGAAGCAAGAGCATTCACCGAGTAGAAAGAAGAAAGAAGGGGAGCAAAGGAACATAAGAGCATATTGATCAGAGAGGTATTATGGACTAACAATAGATCTTAAAATCTGCAAGTTAAAGTTGTATTATTGAATAGATTATTTATTGTTTCAGTTTAACCATTGATTCAGAAAATCTCTTAACCGAGTGGGATTTACCCATCCTTAATGTATTGAGATACTCAACAGTATCAAAAGTTTTTTAATGTTGACAACATAGTGAATGCTAGGTCAAATGATAAACTGTTAGTTTTAAATCCTCTAACAAGGTCACACTTAATAGTGTGTTTGTAACCTTTAACAGGGTTGGCTCTTCACCGAGCTCACTTTAGAAGAGTGAAAATTTTGGGTTACCGGTCCCAAGTGGTTTTTCTCTTAACAGGGTTTCCACGTTAAAAATCCATGTGTCAAATGCATATATGGTTCATTTCTTTGATGTTTTTATTTACACATTACTAAAACATGATTGGTTGGTAAAAACTAAGTTTATTTACTGCTATTCGGTAAAGGATAGAAAAAGGATAAACAATATAATCACCGAGCAGTATATATTTGATAAGATTACTTAAAGGCATACATCTTGTAGGACTGAAAGATAACTAAATATATTATATATGTGATATAATTTTTGGTTGGATTATTGGAAATATTTTTGAATCCACTGATTCACCCCCCCTCTCAGTTATTCTAACAATTGGTATCAGAGCTTTTGTGCTTGGAAGAGAGTTTAAATACTCAAGCTAAAGATCACAAGATGAGTAAAAGGGATGTGCCTAAGTTGAACAAAGACAACTTTGCATCATGGAAAAGCAGGATAAGAATCCACCTATCAGATATTAGAAATAATGTTACACAATACTTGGATATTGAATATGCTACACCAACATGACCTCTGACTATTGATCCATTGAGATACAAACATGAACACAAATCTATGATGATAGAACTTGCTTCTTCACTATCCAATGCTGAATTTGAAGATTTCAAGTCATGCACCACTACAAAGCAAAGGTGGGACAAACTCAAGCTAGTACATGGAGGAGACACAAATGTGCTGAGAGCTAAGGCTAAAAGCCTAAGAGGAAATTTTGATGACCTAAGAATGAAAGAAGGATAAAAAATCACTTAGTACAGTAGTAGAATCAAAGAAGTTGTCAATGCTATTTGAGGAGTAGGAGGTGTACTTGAAGAAGAAACAGTGGTAATTAAAATTCAGAGAACCTTACTGCTTATTTATGCTATTAGAGTATCTGAAATTCAAGAAATGAAAGCAGTTGCAAATAAAAATGTTACTCTTGATAGTTTTATTGGTAGAATTATTTCATTTGAGATGAATAACTATGACAATAGTGTCTTACCAACTATTGAGTCTGCATTCAAATCTTCTCTGAAAATAAGTAAATCAAGTCATAAACACACTATGAGAAATGATAGTGATGAACAAGAACTTGATGAAATTAAAGCACTAATGGCTAGAAGATTACAAAGAGGTAAAGGTAGATACAAAGGTAAATTACCATTGGTATGTTTTAATTGAAAAGAAATTGGACACTTTGTTGCAAGATGCCCTAACAAGAGAAAAGATAATACAAACAATGAACAATCTTATGAAAAGAACTTTGACATAAGTGATGACCGAGATTACAAAAGAAACTGACACTCTAACAGAAGAGATAATCAAGACCACAAGGAAAAATTCAAGAAGGCTTGTTACCTAGCTAAGAACAAAGCTGAAAATACTGACATCGAATATGATGAAGATATTGAGGTAGTATTCATTTCTATGAAGGATGATTCAGATGAAGAAGAAAGGTATGTTGAAAATGCACTCATATCTAAAGTTAGTAAAAATGATATCTGGATTATTGATAGTGGTTGTACTCATCACATGACTGGAGATAAGGAGAAGTTTGAAAATTTTGAATATTATAATGGTGGATCAGTTAGGATGGGTAATGACTCACCTTGTCCAGTTGAAGGAAAAGGAACAATCATGTTGAATAATCTGATTAGATGTAAAAATGCATATTGGGTGAAAGGACTTAACTATAATCTATTGAGTGTTTCATAGCTGAATAACACATGACACTGAGTTTCATTTGAGAACAAAAAGGCAAAGACCTATAATGAAACAGGAAGGTTGATCGGTACTAGTGAATAAAAAAAAGGTAACCTATTCTATCTTGATGACATTAAGACCACTTGTTTATTCGCTAGAAATGAATACATTTGGTTATGGCCTAAAAGGTTATGTCATGTGAATTTTGACAACATGGTTAGGATAAGCAATAAAATAAAAGTAAGAGGCTTACCAAGCATGTCAAAACCCAACCATGTCATGTGTAAGAATTGTCAAAAGGATAAAATGACAAAGTCTAGTTTCAAGAGAAAAACCTACACATCTAATGCTATTCTAGAGTTAGTCTATAGTGACTTATGTGGAGCAATGAGAACAAAGAGCTATTATGGTGACAGATACTTCATTCTATTTATTGATGATTATTCTAGGATGATGACTATCATGTTATTAAAAGAGAAATAAGAAGCATTTAAGATGTTCAAATGGTATAAAGCTATAGTTTAAAAGCAAAGTGGAAAGGAACTAAAATGTCTAAGATCAGATAGAGGAGGAGAATTTATTTATGATGAAATCACTAACTTTTGTAATGAGCATGGAGTTACAAGACAAGTTTCTGCACCGAGAACATCACAACAAAATGAGATTTGTGAAAGGAGAAATAGATCAATTGTTGATTGTGTCATAACACTGATGATTGAAAAAGGCATCACACAAACATTCTAGAGAGAAGCTGTAAGTATTGCTATCTATACATTAAACCAATCTCAATTGAAGAAAGACACTAATAAGACACCTTATGAGCTATGGTATGGATACACACCAAATGTGAGTTACTTTAGAATTTTTGGAAGTCAAGGTTATGTATTGAAAGATGATAGTGTAGACACTGAAATCTGATTAACCTAATTCAATCATATTTAGTGCCTTCTGGGACATATCAGATAAGTAATTAAGCATTACCTAATTGAGCTATGTCATCCCCTAGCCTTAACTAATTATATTAATTGGATATAGTCCTGATTAATTATTAAAAGAAACCAATAGCTTAATAATTAATTAAAACCCTATTCCTCTATTATTGAATGAATATGTTATTTATATAATTCAATTCATTAATATTCCCTTTAACCCCTAACCTAACCTATCTCAACCACCTAACTTAGAGTTCAAACTAATCCCAACCTCTTCACCCATCCTAATCATAATCATAATCCTAATCCTAATGATGTCACATTCCTAATCTTTGGATTAGGAATTCAATCCCTTCCCCAAAGTCAAATTTCTCAAGCCATCCGCATCCAAGTGCATTTAATGCTCTTACATCCTCGTTAATGCCTCATTAATGCCTCTTACACTCCTCATTAATGCTCATACACCCTCATTAATAACCTTATCTTCTAGAGTCTTCTTGGCTAGAGTCTTCTTGGCTCTCTTCCCTAAATGGTTGCATTCCTCCCTCTTTTCAACCCAATCATATTGTGACACTTGTCACAATATGATGCACTTGAAGAAGCACAATACATGTGCTCTCTTTTAGTCGGTGCATCTGGACCTCTCCTTAGGATTGCATCCTGGCCCTTGATTCCTCACTTGTTCTCTATAAAATAAAACTCATTCCTTCACATTTTTCATCCACCTTCCATGTAGAGTTATAATGCTATTTTGAGAGAAAATCATAAATCCATCTTTTAGAGAAGAGTTATAATGCCAGTTTGAGATCACAGCTTGAAGCTTGAAGCATATCCATGAGCACACATCCACAAAAATGGAAAAATCCAATGAACAAAATGGAGTTTGAATGAGCTTGTAGGAGGATTACACTTTCTTCATTTAGCTTATTTCAATTTTTCATTTTATGTCTTAGCATGTATGTAGTTTAGATTATTAGTTGTTGAGTGTTTTGATTCATTATTATGCTCCTTTACACCTAATTTTCATAGCTCACATTCTGGCATGCTCAGTGAGACCCACTTCACAGGTTCGTTTTCATTGTTTTGCTTGAAAACTAACCCTCTAAGATAATGTGTTTTTGTTGTTTGAGTATGTTTTGCAAGCTCTTATTTTCTTTTACAGGTTGAAAAAGGCAAGAAGACTATATTCCTTCCATCTTCTTTCTACTTTATCTCTATTACACTTCCACGAATATCATTGATACACAAACAAGAAGACTATATTCCTTCTATCTTCTTTCTACTTTCTCTCTATTACCCATTTGTTGAAATATAGTCTATATCACTAGGATCATTATTTGTAAAAACATGGGGGGAAGGAACTATAAACCTATAATAATGCGCTCTTACTAACTATTTTTATTTTTTTTACAGGTCTATAGGTTTGTCATCTAGTTTGGTAAGAAAGCACATAATCTTTTAATTAAAAAATTCTCATCACTTTTTGGTGTTTAAAAAGAACAGTGTATGTACTCACATTATTTCACTTTTGGTTTTGGGTTTCAAAGTCAAAAAAAGTCAAAGTCAACAAAAGTCAAAAAGTCAACAAAAGCCAACATTTCTTTTTTTGGGCTTAAAACGAACATGCACAAAATCTCAAATGCTTTAAGGAAAACGAACAATCAAACATCTAATTTTGGGTTTAAAACTGAACAATCAAATCGCACATCTTGTTTTTGGATCTTAAAATTGAACTAACTATCAACACTTCACTTTTTGGGCTTTAAAATTGGACAATCTATCACATCTTTCATTTTGGATCTAAAAACTGAACATTCAATCAACATTTCAATTTGGGTTTTAAAAAATGAACAAGGAAAATCAAGCACATTTCAATTTGAGTCCTAAAAAATGAACAAGGCGAATCAAGCACATTTCAATTTGAGTCCTAAAAACTGAACAGGTAAATCAGAACATTTCAAATTTGGGTTTAAAACTGAACAACTCAATCAAACATCTTCTTGGATGCATAAACATTAATTGAACAAGACAAAGTACATTTCAATTTGGTGCACATAAAATCAAACAAACTTGCGAGTTTTATTTCTGCACAAATCAAACATTGCCTAACTTGTCAAAAAGAATTAACCGTGTGTTTTGCATTTTTGGTGCATTTGCACAAAATCTGTAGAGTGCAACCTCACATAAAGCACTATCCTCTCCCATTGGATTTCGTGGTTGTTGGTGCAAGAGAAAGGTGACTGTGAACGTTCAAAACTTTCAATTTTTTCATAGAGGGGCTTGTCCAGAAGAAGCACGAGTCCTTCTAGAAAATGACCCAAAACTGGTAAACCCTTCAGCCAATATAGAATCAAGGTGGACTTAAAGGTCTGTCTATATCCCTTCAAGCTTGGGTGGGTCATGTTAAATGGTAGTCCATAATGAGTGAATATCCTCAGCATACTAGCATGGTTGAACTAGGATCTTAAGTGAGTCACGTCGTACAAATCAATTACGGGGACACCACGAAAATACTAGCAACTCATAAATATAGCAACCTACCTGATCCATCCCTGAAAGCTTGATAATTGACTAGGAAAGGAAGATAGTAACTTCCATGATAAATTCACACATTCGTGCCACCCTGAGCGTTTGGAGTCGGCTAAAATGATATCATAGAGCCTCGTGCTTGATGATGGTCATATTATGATTAGCTCTTGTGTGTGTGCCTATGCATGCAGACAACGGTTTTCAAGATCATCGAATCCTTAAGGTAGAAAGTTCTTGTATGTGTATTTAGTGTTACAAACCTTGTGAAAAATAGTTCTTGAACATACACAAATCTGAGAGTTTTGAAGTCATTTTGCCAAAGAGATCAACATCTGTATGCTTCTTGCAAGGTTGCTTTGCCTCTTGCAAGATTGTTTGCTCAAAATCCTCAAGATCATCATTTATTCTGAAAACATTCCAAGTCACACTTGTTTTAAACAATGCCTCATCCTAAACATTATCAAACTGATCTCATATCTATTTTCTTCAAGCACAAGAAAGTCAAGTCCTCCATTTCTCCCCATATCCTAGACCAGCAGGGCTATCTTTTTCATTTCCCATCCTCTTTTCATCTTCTTCAATGTCAGTGGTGTAGGAGCACCCTAAATGAACTAAGTATTCCTATGGAACCTAGGGGCTCTCTCAAGGTCCTAAGAGGACTTTAGTAATGATAAAACATTGGGTTAATCACTGGATCACCTTGTAAGGCCATAGTTCCAAGATTGGCACATTATGAGCCCTTGGGTAACTATGAGTCATTAATGATCCAAAACCCTAGGAATGGGATATTTTTTAGTTTTTAATGTTTTAATCCACTAGGGATCACAAAAATAACATCATGACCAAGTTTGGTCACTAGATTTGCAAAATTGCAAAAAATGTAAAAGTTGCTCAAAAGTTGTCAAGCAACTTTTGAGCAAACTTAACAAATTTTTGAAAACCAACTCCCAAATGGTAAAATCAGTTCAAAATTGTTATGTAACCATTGGGAGTGCCTAAAATATCCCTTTCAAATGGGTGATAGGCTGATCATGTAATTTGACATTTGAAAATCAATAAAAAGTAACCATTTTCTTGCATTCCTGAGAGACAATCATCGTGTACGGTCGGGTATAGATAGAGGGACATGAAAGTATGACACAAAGGGTTAGTTTTATGAATCTTCTTTCATTATCTATCTTGGCTTGAAATTTATCCAATTTACAAACTCACTACCTAGATTATAGGCCCTAATTCAGGGTTTCTTAGAAAATTAAGTGTATTTCCACTTTCCACCATGGGAATTCAATGACCCTTGGTGGAAAGCTTGTTCATATGATGCTATTTAATATTATTCAAGATAGGTTCCTCAAAGTGTAGGTAAATGGGATTGAAGTGATTCCTAGGTGTATATCCTTATGTATGCACCCCATCCAGAATTAGGACAACAGTCATAACTCTCATTTGGGACATGATCAGAGGCTCTAAATTGGAGGAAGAGGTCCTTGTATACATCCTCATAGGATCCAAATCATTGGTTTGGTATTTGGATGCATCCTAAAGGAACCTCTAGTGTAAATAGAGGCCTAATTAGCCCTAATTACAAAATAAATTTTGTGTATCATCCTGTCTCTTTCTCATTTCTATGTTCTAGGGTCCAAGTCTAAGGTCTTAGGCCATAAAGGGTCCTTGAATCACTAATCATTTATGGGGGTTATGTGTAAGAATCTCAGTTAAAGTCAATTTTCCTTCTGAAAAAGACTACAAGCATAGTCTTGGGTTTGTGAAGCAACCATGGCATATGGGTTGCATTTGAGTGAAAGAACCATTGGAACTAAATGGTAGGGACCTAAATAGACCATACCTACAAGCATAGGTCACCCCTGGTCCTATATGTCACTTTGGGGGTATCATTGTGAAAAGAGGTCATTTGCTTGTGAAGCCAACCTTGGTAGTTGGTGTTGAAGGATTGGTGAAACCTAGTGATTAGGTTTCCCTTGGGGTTTTAGGGTTGTGATAGCCTCAACCAATTCCTTTTTCCATACTTGTGATAAGTATTAATAATTTTGGCCTTGAAACTTGGTGATCTAGGGTACTTTGCCCTATTTGAGATATTTGGAAAGCTTCCAATGCCCCACTTTGCATCAGTCAGTCTTTCTTCCTAATCTAAGCTTGAGTCTTCCTTTCATTTCCCTCATTCCTCCTTATCCAACTCATCAAAAAAGGGTCATGTCACAAATTCTATTTTGATGATTTTGGTTGTCATATCTCTTCCTTGTCTTTATCCTATTCCAGTGATGATGAGAGTATTGTTGATCATGATGCATACTTTGAAAACCTTAGCAAGCTCTCCCCAACATCCTATTCCAGTGATGATTAGGGTCTTGTTGATCATGATGCATACTTTGAAAACCTTAGCCATCTCACCCCAACATCCTATTCTAGTGATAATGAGGGTCTTGTTGATCATGATGCGTACATGGAGCCTTAACACACTTACTCCAAGCATCCTCCAAACTATAGTCATTCCTCCACACTATCCCATCATGCTGCCATGCATATCCACTAGCACTCCTATCCTACCTTTGTCAAGGGAAATCCATCTTATCCTTCATCCACATCTCCTTCCTATACATTCATGCATCCATCTTATCCCACAGTCATATCCCAAACTCTGTCTTTTCACAATAACACTACTAGCTACATCCCTAATCCCAATCCACCATCTCATTATCCTCCAACCCATGTTCAAATCCCTAATCCTAGTCCTTCCTTTCCCCCAAGCCATCACCATGATCCCTATGCTATTGCTAATCTACCATCCACTCTATCCTACCCATCTACCCCATCTTATTCCAATCTACCATCTCCCATTCCTACCTACATTAAAAAATATTTCATACCCCAATCCATCCCTCCTCTCCTATTAGTTAGTCAATCTTGTTCACAAGTCACCCCCATGCCTACCTATGTGAACTATCTCACCGTACCATCTTCCCACCATCTGATACGTAAGTCTCCAAGGAGTTTCACAAGGAAGCAACCAGAAAATCCATCTCTTAAAGAGTCACATCATATCACTCCCCCATGGGAAAACACTATTGATGAAGCCCTTCCATCTCCCGCACCCATCATTCCTCTTCCATCTCTCATACCTATTATTTCCCTTCCAAATCTCATACTTTTTGATCCTCTTCCATCTCCTAGCACCATTGAAGTCCCCTCACCTATTGAAGTCATCCAATATTCATCCCCATCTTCTCCTCCTAACACTATCCACATCCCATCCCATGAACCTCATGCATCCACCCTTCTTCCCTCTATGTCAATTGCAGAATCTCCCATTCATTCATCCAACCCATTTGCAGAATTCATCCATTTATCCAACCCATTTGCAGAATATATCCATCCACCCATCCACCTCATTTGAAGAACCGATCCACACATCCCCCATCACACCATCCACATCAATCCAATCATGTCAGGACCTTGTCCAAAATCATGTTGATGACGACATGTAACTGATTGAATGTTTGAAGATGTTAAGTTGATCACTGAAATGTAGAAGGATAATGCAAGACATTAAATCAGTTAATGGATTGTATTGTCATTGATGTCAACTTGATATAATCTAATTGGTTATAATCAAAGTGTTAAAGACTTCAGAGAATCAAAGAGATAAAGATTATGCTTTCATTAATGCATAAAATACAAGCATTCACAATATGACTTCAAACACCGATGGTCTGTGGACACCGACGGACAAAGATCACCGAAATTTAATTCATAGTGATGCCCGAGAAAAAACACCGATGAGAAGAATCACAAGCATAAATGATGGCCAAAAATATAGTGTAAACCGATGAAGAAGCCCGAGGATAATTGGAGTGTTGACCGAAGCTATCAAAGAGTTAAACACTGAAATTAAACTTGAGTTTAGAAATGACAAAATATCTAGCTCGCAAAGCTAAATATGGAGTTTATGGGTAGTTATCTTTGTTTTCATCAACAAGATAAAGCCAGAGATAAGTAATGGATTTAAAGCTATTTTGTCCAGTTGGCAAGAAGATCTCAGAGAGATAAAACAAGATTTTTTCTTTAAATCTAATTGGAAATAATTTTGGATCACGCCAAGATCAATAAAATCAAGAACCTAACAATGGTGATATCATATCTATAAAGAGACAACTCAATTCATTACAAATTGTGGTGGGTGAATGAATAAAAAGAGGATGCTGAAGAGAAACTGATGAAGAGTTGATGGGGAGCTCCTCTCCTAGAGACTTCTAGCTCTCTCGAAGGCCTTTACTTTATCTTTCTTAGGGTCTCTTTCTCTATCCTAACTAGAGGATTCTTTCCTAATCCCCCAACTCCCTAGGAACTTCCCACCAACTACAAACTCCTCTCTATTCTCTCCTTCATAACATTCTTAAATCCATGGCTTCACTAGCCTTCTGCCACTCCAATGGTGTCAAATTATTAAGGATTGGTTTCCCAACTCCCATTAGGTCTTATCCAACCTCTATGGATTCAATTTTGTGTATCCTTCACCCTTTTTCCAATCGGGTTCCAAAATCAAGTCTTTTAGGCATTGTAGCCTTTTTAGTCCTATTAGCCCTCCTAATCACTGAAAATATGATTTTCCTCCTAAAACCCCTTAACAACCCTAGAAACAAAATTACATATTCTTTGTGGGTTTTTCTTCCCCTTTAATATTTTCTAGGTCTCTAGTCTCAACTCTGTCCGTATAATGGACTTTTACCAAACCCCTAAAAATAAGGGTTTCTAGGGCATGAAGACTAGTCTAGTTTCTTGATCTTCTTCCACTGATCTAATGAGCTCCTCAGAACTCCTCCTTCCATCAAAAGGTCTATACCTCATGCCCCTACACTCCTCTATCACTGATTGGCACATACTAATCAACTTGCAACCTCCATTGTTGCTGCACTGCTTAGTCACCCTAGCTAGAATAGCTAGTACTCGCCTAAGGCCTGATTATTTTCAAGATTCCCCTGCACACACACACACTCCACAATACATATGTACAAATTATATACAAGGATCTAATGTATTCTAAGTAGTCATGAAGTTTGAACCATGGGAACACCAAATAAACCCATTCTTTACATAACTGGACCAAAACTGGCCAATGAACTTACAAAATGCAATAATTTAAACAAAAATTAACCATAAAGTACAATCTACTAAACTAATGCCACAAATATCTTAGGAACTACATTTCAGACACTATCCATTCATTAATTCAATCCATTCAATCCAATAAAGTGGTGGTTGATGGTTATGTAACTTAGTTACACTGTAAAATGTTCCTTCACAAACACCAATCCATACAATGTCCAATATAACTATCAGATTAGGGTTGAAATCAACTTATATACTCCTATCCCACCTATTTAGACCCTCTAGATGGGATTTGGGTACTATAAGAGCTGATTCCTAAAAACTAGGAAATGTTGTCATGACAACTTTGACAACTTTTGTCAAAATGACAATTTTCCCACTTTGAGGGTTCTAATTGGTTCCAAACCTTACCAATTGACACCACATGACTTAATAACATTTAAAACTTAAAAATCTTCCCACTTTGGGAATTTAGTCAACCCTTTGACTTTTTGAGTTGACTTTTAGGATCTAGACCCCTAGAATCAACTAGACCCAACAACATACAAATCCTAACCTTTCCTAACTCTAATCACACCTCAAAACACACTAGGGACTTTATAGATTATTCCTTATTCATGGATGGTTGGCCAAACCAACCTACAAGCCAAAATGTCTCAAGATCTTATCAAAGACCTTAGGGTGCTCCTGCACCATCCTCCCCCTACAACAAGAAAGTTAAGGTACTTGTGGTGCTAGAAACTCCTCACTGATTCCATGTTTCTTGAAGTCACCCTTAGCTATCCAAGTGGCTTCTAACTCTAGTTTCTGTCTCCACTTCACTAGATGCTCCATATAGACTTTGTGCCTTGTCTTCTTCTTCACCCTTGAATCCAATATCTTCTCCACTTGTGGTTTGACTTGTTCCAGAGTCTTAACTCTCCCATGTCCTTATGCACCTCTGTAATATACTACAACTCATCCATCTCTGGCCCCTTATACTTGATCAAATCTTTCACATTGAAGATTGGAGAAATTGACATCTCCTTGGGCAACTCCACCTTATAAGCATTAGGCCCATACTTAGCTAATATCTTGCAAGGTCCAATTCTTTTCATTTGTAGTTTACTAGGTATCCCCTTTTGTAGTATTGCCTTATTCAGGAACACCATTACTAATTCTCCCACTTCAAACTAAAAATCTCTTCTTCCATCATCTCTTTTTGCCTTCAACTTTTGATTGGCCTCCATTAAGGTCTTTTTCACTTGTTCATGAACTTCCTTCATTGATTGTGTGAAATCATCAGCATGCCCACTAACTCCCTCATATCCTTTGAGGTCTCTGAGCTCCATCACACCCCTTGGATGTGCCCCATACACAATCTCAAATGGAATTTTTCCTATAGTCCTATTTGTGCTATCATTATAGGCAAATTCTGCCTGTGGAATAACTTGCTCCCATCCTTGTCCATATTCCTTTGTCAGACATCTAAGCAAGTTCCCAAGAACTCTATTGATTACTTTAGTCTTCCAATCCATTTGAGGATGATAGGCAGCTCCATGAGACAAATTTGTACCTAATCTCTTCCCTAGGGTCTTCCAAAAGTGACCCATGAACTTCACATCCTTGTCTGCAATAATTCTCATTGGTAGGCCATGAAACCTCACTATTGCTTTGAAGAACAAGTAGGCAATATGGCTGGCATCATGTGTTGTTTTGCATGGTATGAAGTGGTTCATCTTACTAAACCTTTCTACCACTACAAACACATTGTCTAAACCAATTGGTGTCCTAGGTAACCCCACTATGAAGTCCATACTTATGCACTCCCAAGGTCTACTTGGGATGGGTAATGGCTGGTAAAGTCCTACATTTGATAAAGTGCCTTTAGCCTTCTGACATATGCCACACTGCTCCACATATCTTCTCACTGCCTTCTGCATCTTTGTCCACCAATATAACCTTTCCACTAGGTCCAATGTCTTATTTAGTCCAAAATGTCCACTTAGGCTCCCATTATGTTTCTCCTGAATGAGGTTCTCTCTCATTGCACCTTTTGGAACACAAAGTTTCTTACCTTTGAATAGCAACCCATTCTGCAATGTATACTCTGCAAACTCACTGTGAAAGTGATTCTCCAAATTCTGACACACCTTGTATATCTCTAAGAAATCTATATCTCCCTCATATAGGTCCTTAAAACCTTCAAGTCCTATACTTTGCAACTGAATCTCTTGGATGGTAAGTAGTCTCCTACTAAGGGCATTTGCAACTTTGTTTTGCACCCCCTTCTTATGTTTTACAATGAAGGTATATGACTGTAGGAACTCCATCCACTTTATGTGCCTCAAGATAAGCTTGTCTTGAGTGTTTGTGTAGCTCAATGCTTGGTTATCTGTAAAGAAAACAAACTCTTTAGGCAATAGATAATTCCTCCACTTCTTTAAGGCTTGCATAAGAGCATATAACTACAAGTCATAGGATGCATACCTAGAATTAGCCTCATTTATTATTTCACTAAAAAAGGCCATAGGCCTACCTTCTTGGCTTAGGAAAGCTCCTACTGCAATACTGCTAGCATCACACTCAACAATGAATGGTTTGTCAAAACTAGGTAAAAAAAATATAGGCTGAGTAGCCACTTCCTTCTTCAACCTCTCAAACCCCTCATTAGCTTCCTTGGTCCACACAAACTTTGTTTTCAATCCTCCTTTTATAGTCTCTAGGACTAGAGCACAAATCTCACTGAATCTCCTAATGAACTTCCTATAGAATTGGGCTAACCCATGGAAGCTCATAACTTCTATCCCTATCTTAGGAGTAGGCTAGTTCAAGATAGCCTCTAATTTCTCTTTATCCATTTTCAAGTCACCCTTGGAAACTACAAAGCCAAGGTAGACTAACTCTTCCTTCATGAACTCACTCTTCTCAAGGTTTATGGTGAGTTTCTCCTCCTGCAACTTCTTCAACACT
>MU226363.1:919765-970889 GCA_018584345.1 Thuja plicata | reverse complement strand
TCCACTCATCACCCTCTTTCATCCTAATTTGATAGTACCCACTCTTTAAATCAATTTTAGAGAAGTACTTAGCACCCCCAAGCAATCCATCAAGTCTTCTATTCTAGGAATTGGAAATCTATACCTGGTAGTTATCCTATTTATTTCCCTAGAATCAATACACATCCTCCACTTACCTCCCTTCTTAGGAGCCAACACCACTAGGGAAGCACAAGGGATAATGCTTTTCCTAATCAATCCTTGATCCAACAAATCTTGTACCTGCCTGGCCATCTCCTTGTTTTTCTCTAGTGTCATCTTGTATGTAGCTTTGTTTGGCAAGTATGCTCCTGGTATGAAGTCAATCTGATGACTTATCTCCCTCTTTGGTGATAGTGAAGTTGGTGTACCCTCACAAATTATATCCTTGAACTGATCCAATAGTTCTCTCACCTCTTTTAGCATAGGTGCTTTCTTATGAGTCTCCTCCCCCTTTCGCTTTAACAAGATTGCATAGCCAACTTCTTCATCCTTCATATACCTCAGGAATTATTTTCCATTCATCAACATGGCACTAGATTCTTCCTTCTCCACTATGTCCTCTTCTATCAAAGACTGGATTTTTAAATTTACCCCATTTTTCTTGAAGGAGTACTTTTTATCCTTCCCATTATGGACAACTTCTCTATCATACTGCCATGGTCTACCAAGCAACAAATGGCAAGAATCCATTGGCAACACATCACATAGTTTCCTATCTTGATAATTTCCAATGACAAATTCTACCCACACTTGTTCATTCACCAAGATGTTTTGACCCTTATTTAACCATGTAACTTTATAGGGACACACATGTGGTATTTTGGTGAATTTCAACTTCTCTACTTCCTCCTCAGATATGGCATTATCTTTTGACCCTAAATCAATGATCACCTTGCACACTTTTCCCAATATCTTGCACTTCACTCTGAAAAGAGCCATCCTCTGCTTGTGCTCATATTTGGTGCGTGTCTTGATTAGAATCCTTCTCAACATAAGGTGTTCTCCTTTCTCTGAATCTAGACTCACCTTTGATTGTTTAGAGAAATATTCTTCTTGGACATAATCTATCTTGTTCTCCCCTTGTGAGGATGTTTGTTTATCCGGACACCTATATGCAGGATGCCCCATCTGTCCACAATTGTAACATTTCATGGAAGAAAAGTGAGAGCTTCTCCCAAAACCTCCTGATCTTCCTCTGCCACTGTTATAAGAGTTTCTTCCTCTGTTATTGTATCCACCCCTATTGCTTGTTTCTTGTCCTTTCTTTGAATATCTGGAGTCACTTTTTCCTCTACTATCACTACCTCTTCCACTTGAGCCTCCTCTATGGCCACCTCTGTTGTCTCTACCCCTTCCTCTATTTCTAGAACTAGAATCCTGTTTCTTCTTTAGTTTCTCTTCCACTTTCAAAGCCATTTGAAAATAGCTATGAATGGAAGTCAGGGTAAAGAGACTAAGTTCTTCTTGAATGTTCCACCTTAATCCATTAAGGTATCTTGCAACTTTGATGCTCTCTGTCTCCTGGATTCTTGATCTAAGACAAAGTTTTTGAAATTCCTCGGTATAGGCTGGCACATCTAGGTCTTTTTGCCTAAGGTTCTACCTCTTCTTATGTAGTTGAATATCATAGTCTTCTGGAAGGTAATTCTCCTTCACCTTTGCAACCATTATCTTCCAATTTGATATGGGATTCTTGCCATCTTTCTCTCTTTCTTCCTGCAAGAACTTCCACCATGTAAGTGCTTTCCCTCTTAGCCTTGATTTGGCTATCTTCATCTTTTGTGCTTCTGTAATCCCATCACACTCGAAGTGATTCTCCATCCCTTCAACCCATTCCATAACCATTTTAGTGTCCATTTTACCAGAGAATACTAGTATTCCTTCTTGAGCCTTCCCACTCAATGCCTTGTGTTCTTTGAGGAATGGTTCCTTAGGTAGAAGAGGGTCAGGCTCTAGTTCTACTTCATCTTCTCCTAGTTTCTTTCCTTTATCTATTCCTTCATACATTTCTTCTCTCAACTTGATGGTTGTCTCTGCAACCTCTGCCATCTTAATCTTCATTTCCTCCATTGCTTCTTCAAGAAGCCTATTCTTGATTTATTGCACTGATAAGTCCTTGGCCAACTCTGCATTGGTCACCATGATGTTCTCACCTATGGATTCAATCCACTATTTCATGCACTAATCCACTCCCAAGCCTTTCAATGTCTCTGATACCAATTTGATGGGGATCTCCTATCCTAGAGCCTTCTATCTCTCTCCAATACCTTTACTTGGTCTTTCTTAGGGTCTCATCTCTACCCTAACTAGAGGATTCTTTCCTAATCCCCCAACTCCCTAGGAACTTCCCACCAACTACAAACTCCTCTCTATTCTCTCCTCCATAGCATTCTTACATCCATGGCTTCACTATCCTTCTACCCCTCCAATGGTGTCAACTTCTTAAGGATTGGTTTTCCCAACTCCCCTTGGGTCTTATCCAACCTCTATGGATTCAATTTTGTGAATCTTTCACCCTTTTTCCAATCGGGTTCCAAAATCAAGTCTTTTAGGCCTTGTAGCCTTTTTAGGCCTATTAGCCCTCCTAATCACTGAAAATATGATTTTCCTCCTAAAAAACATTAACAACCATAGAAAAAAAGTACATATTCTTTGTGGGTTTTTCTTCCCCTTTAATATTTTCTAGGTCTCTGGTCTCAACTCTATCCGTACAATGGACTTTTACAAAACCCTTAAAAATAAGGGTTTCTAGGGCATGAAGACTGGTCTGGTTTCTTGATCTTCTTCCATAGATCTAATGAGCTCCTCAAAACTCCTCCTTCCATCAAATGGTCTATACCTCATGCCCCTACACTCCTCTATCACTAATTGGCACATACCAATCAACTTGCAACCTCCATTGTTGCTGCACTACTCAGTCACCCTAGCACGAGTAGCTAGTACTCGCTTAGGGCCTGATTGTTTTCAAGCTTCACCTGCACAAACACACTCCAAAATCCATATGTGCAAAGTATATACAAGTCTCTAATGGATTCCAAGTGGTCATGGATTTTTGACCACGGGAACACCAAAGAAACCCATTCTTTACATAACTGGACCAAAACTGGCCAGTGAACTTACAAAATGCAATAATTTAAACAAAACTTAACCAGAAAGTACAATCTACTAAAATAATACCACAAAGATACTAGGAACTACATTTCAGACACTATCCATTCATTAATTCAATTCATTCAATCCAATAAAGTGGTGGATGATGGTTCTGTAACTTAATTACACTGTAAAATGTTCCTTCACAAACACCAGTCTGTACAATGTCCAATATAACTATCAGATTAGGGTTGAAATCAACTTATATACTCCTATCCCACCTGTCTGGACCCTCTAGTTGAGATTTGGGCACCATAAGTGCCGATTCCTAAAAACTATGAAATGTTGTCATGACAACTTTTAAAAGTTGTCATGACAACTTTGACAACTTTTGTCAAAATGACAATTTTCCCACTTTGAGGGTCCTAATTGATTCCAAACCTTACCAATTGACCCCACATGACTTAATAACATTAAAAAATTAAAAATCTTCCCACTTTGGGACTTTGGTCAACCCTTTGACTTTTTGAGTTGACTTCTAGGTTCTAGACCCCTAGAATCAACTAGACCCAACAACATACAAACCCTAACCTTTCCTAACTCTAGTCACACCTCAAAACACACTAAGGAATTTATAGATTAGTCCTTATTCATGGATGGTTGGCCAAACCAAACTACAATCCAAAATGTCTCAAGATCTTATCAAAGACCTTAGGGTGCTTCTACACCAGGAGCAACTTCATACAGTCCTAATCAATCAAGCTGAGGAAAGAGCTAAAAAATTTTGCAGAAAATGAGAAACAGAGCACAACATCACCGAGAAAAATCAAAGTGGAGAAAAGGTATAAATTGAGATATATTGATTAGAATAGTTTTATGAGATTACAATAGATCTGAAAATCTGCAAGTATAAGTTGTATATGCGAACAGATCATACGGTTTCAATTTAACCATTGATTCAAAAAGTCTCTTAACTGAGCGGGATTTAAAGATCCTTTCTATATTGAGGTACATCCAAAGGAGTATCAAAAAGTTTGATCATGAAGATAGCATGAGATGCCAGATACCTATTGAAAAGGCCAAGTGAGTGTTTGATCAAGGAAGGTAGCATAGAGATGCCCGATATCAAGTGAAAGACTAAACTTTTGAATCCTCTAACAAGGTCACACCTAACAGTGTGTTTGTAACCTTTTACAAGGTTGGCTCTTCACCGAGCTCACTTCAGAAGAGTGAAAATTTTGGGTTACCGGTACCAAGTGGTTTTTCCCTTAACAGGGTTTCTATGTTAAAAATCCATGAGAATGTGTTTATGAGTCATTACTTTAGTGTTTTGCATCACACATAACTTAAATGGATTGATCGGTATACTCTAGATAATATACTGTCTTTTGGTAAAATAATAGACTGCTATTCGGTAAACATATAGTAGAAGGTTTAACAAAGCATTTTGAGCAATAGTAATTTGATAAAAGTATTTGGAGGCATTCATCTTATAGGACTGAAGATAAATAAAGGCTTAATATTGTGGTACTAAGTTTGTGAGTTGATTATTGAAATATTTTTGAGGTCACCGATTCACCCCCCCTCTCAGTTATTACTAACAATTGGTATCAGAGCTTGTGTGCTTAGAAAGGGAGTTTAACAACTCAAGAAAAAGATCACAAGATGAACAGATGAGATGTGCCCAAGTTGAATAAAGACAACTTTACATCATGGTAAAGTAGAATAAGACTCCACCTATCAGGTATTGGAAATGATATTGTTCAATTCTTAGATACTAAATATGTTTTGCCTATAGGACCTCACATTCTTGAGCAATTAAGAGTAAAGGATGAGTATAACTGCATGATGATAGAACTTGCATCATCACTCGTCGATGTCAAGTTTGAAGATGTCAAAACCTGCACCTCTGCATAGAAAATGTGGGATAAGTTGAAGTTGGTACATGGAGGAGATGCCAATGTACTAAGAGAAAAGGCATAAATCCAAAGAGGGAGGTTTGATGACCTAAGGATGAAAGAAGGAGAAAACATCACTTAGTATAGCTGCAGAATCAAAGAGGTAGTAAATTCTATCCAAGGATTTAGAGGTGTACTTGAAGAGGAGATAGTGGTAAGTAAAATCTTAAGAACCTTATTGCCTGTATATGCTATTAGAGTTTCTTCTATTCAAGAAATGAGAGAAGTTACAAACAATACAGTTACTCTAGATAGTCTGATTGGTAGACTAATTTCATTTGAGATGAATAACTATGACAATAGTGTCTTACCATCTATAAAATCTTCATTCAAATCTTCTTTAAAGATAAGTAACTCAATTCATAGACATGCTGTTAGAAATGATAGTGAGAGTGATAATGAGGATCAAGGACTTGATGAGATTGAAGCAATAATGGACAGAAGATTGCAGAGAAGCAAAGGTAGATACAAAGGTAAATTACCACTTGTATGTTTCAATTGTAAAGAGGTTGGACACTTTGCTGCAAGATGTCCAAACTGAAGAAAAGATGACAGAGGAAATGAAAGATCATATGAGAAGAATTTTGATAGAGGTGATAATTGAGATTACCGGAGCAACCGACAATCTGACAAGAGAGATACCCTAGAGTACAAGGAAAAAGGGAAGAAAGCTTGTTACCTAGCTGAGAATAGAGATGATGACACCAACACTGAATCAGAAGAAGACATCGAGATGGTATTTGTAGCCATGAAGGATGATTCAGATGAAGATGAAGAAAGGTATGTAGAAACTACACTCATATCCAAAGTTAGTAAAAATGATGTCTGGATCATAGATAGTGGCTGCAATCACCACATGACCGCTGATAAAAAAAAATTTGAGACTTTTGAATACTATAATGGTGGTTTAGTGAGAATGGGAAATGATACACCTTGTCCACTGGAAGGTAAAGGAACCATAATTTTGAATAACCTGATAAAATGTGAAAATGTGTACTAGGTAAAAGGACTAAATTATAATTTGTTAAGTGTTTCAAAGTTGAACAATTCAGGTCACAGAGTAGCATTTGAAAATAAGAAGGCAAAGATCTACAATGAATCAAGAAGATTGATTGGTACCGGTGAGCAGAAAAAAGGTAACCTTTTCTCTCTTGATGACACCAACACCAATTGTTTAGTGGCTAGAAATGAAGACATATGGGTGTGGCACAAAATATTGTGTCATGTGAACTTTGACAAAATGAAAAAGATAAGAAACAAAAGGAATGTCAGAGGCTTACCGAGCATGACCAAGCCCGAGCATATCATGTGCAAGAATTTTCAAAAAGGTAAGATGACAAAGTCTAGTTTCAAAAGTAAAACCCATACATCTACTACAATTCTAGAATCATTCCATATAGATCTATGTGGACCCATGAGGACAAAGAGCTACTATGGAGATAGGTATTTTATTCTCTTTGCTAATGATTATTCTTGAATGATGACAGTCATGGTCTTAAAAGATAAATCCGAAGCATTTAAGATGTTTAAATGGTATAAAGCAATGGTAGAAAAACAAAGTGAAAATAAATTGAAATGCTTAAGTTCAGATAGAGGAGGGTAATTTACTTCAGAAGAATTCACTTACTGTTGCAATGAGCATGGAATTAAAAGATAGGTTTCTGCACCGAGAACACCACAACAAAATAGAATTGTTGAGAGGAGAAACAGATCAATTGTTGAATGTGCAAGAATATTGATGATTGAGAAAAGAATCACTCAAACTTTCTGGAGATATGCTATCAGTACTGTTGTATACACACTAAACATAGTATGATTGAAGGACACAAAGAAGACACCATATGAGCTTTGGTATGGTCATACACCCAATGTAAGTTACTTCAGAAACTTTGGTAGTCAATATTATATTTTGAAGGATGATAGAAATGGAAAACATGATTGCAAAAGTGATGAAGGTATCTTTCTAAGGTAATCAACCAAAAGCAAGGCTTATAAATGTCTTAACAAGCCATCTAACAAAATCATTGAAAGTGAAAATTTTAAAATAGATGAATTTGTAGAAAAGAATGATAAGGAAAGAAAAAAGGAACCAGAGGACTACAATAGGTTTGTTTATACAGAACCTGACACTCTTCCTGAGAAAAAGGGTGTCACTCCCGAGCATCAAAACATTGCACCCAAGCATCAGGCTACAATTACCGACAATCAGGATAATCCTCAAGATGATGTTCCAAATAATAGAGATGAGAACAAAGGTCAAG
Organism: Thuja plicata; assembly: GCA_018584345.1. Classification (NCBI taxonomy): domain Eukaryota; kingdom Viridiplantae; phylum Streptophyta; class Pinopsida; order Cupressales; family Cupressaceae; genus Thuja; species Thuja plicata. The sequence goes on along the minus strand of MU226363.1, from coordinate 963,559 downwards.
AAGATAATTAGATTGATGAACACAGAGCTGAACCGAAACTTTCCAAGTATGTCAGAAGACATCATCCATAGAACTAAATCATAGGAGACAAAAAGGATGGAACAAGAACAAGAAGTAAGTCACTTAACACCAGATGTTTACTTTGTGATTTTGAGCCTAAATCTGTTAACAAGGCACTTGAGAATGAATAATGGTTCAGTGCTATGAATGAAGAAATATAATAGATTGAGAAGAACAATACATGGACACTAGTATCGAGACAAGATGACAAGAATGTCATCGGTACCAAATGGATATTCAGAAACAAGTTGAATGAGAATGGATAAGTCACAAGAAATAAACCAAGGTTAGTATGCACAAGAATGTATTGAATATGGAGAAACATTTGCACCCATTTCTAGAATAGGAGTTAGAATCTTACTTTCTTATGCTACATTTAAAGGATTCAAGGTATACCAAATGGATGTCAAATCTGCATTTCTGAATGGAATACTGGAAGAAGAAGTATACATTGAACAACCAGAAGGGTTTGTTGATCCAGACAAGAGAAACATGGTATGTAGACTACATAAGGCCTTGTATGGATTGAAACAAGCACCAAGAGCTTGGTATGAAAGACTTCACTCATATCTCATTAGTATAAAATTTGTTAGAACAAGTGACAATAACAATCTGTACTTAAAAGAAGATACCGATGGTAATATTCTGATTGCTGAAATTTTTTTTGATGATATCATTTTTGGGGGAAATGAATTGTTATGAAAATCCTTTACTAATGAAATGAGCAAGGAATTTGAAATGTCTATGTTTGGGGAGATCAAATTATTTCTTGGTCTAAATATTCTTGAACAAGATGCATACATATACATCACTCGGTCCAAATACATCAAGGAAATGTTGAATATATTCAAGATGGAAGATTCCAAACTAGTTGGAACACCTATGGCTACCGGATGTAAATTGACAAAAGAAGACAAATCAAATGAGCTAAATCAGACCTTATATAGATCAATGATTAGCAAACTGATGTATTTTGTTCATATCAGACCAGATATAGGACACATAGTTGGAATAGTTGCAAGATTCTTTGCTAATCCCAAAGAATCACATATTACTATTGTCAAGAGAATTCTGAGATATCTGAAAAACACTGAGGACAATGGTTTATGGTAAAAAAGAGAAGGAAAATTTGAGCTACAAGTCTATACAAATGTTGATTGGGCTAGAAAAATTGAAGACCGAAAGAGCACAACTAGAGGAGCATTCTTCATGGGTGACAGACTTGTCACATGGATCAACAAGAAGCAAGGATGCATCTCTCAGTCTACTGCAGAAGTAGAGTATGTGGCTACTTCTGCAAATTGCTCCAATATTGCATGGATCAAACAATTGTTGGAAGGTATGAATATGAAGATCCTTGAACCAGTAATTATCTATTGTGATAATACCAATGCAATTAAAATTTCTAAGAATCCAGTCATGCATGCTAAGACTAAGCATATTGCTATCAAGTATCACTATCTAAGAGAAAAAGTGCAAGCAAAGGAAGTGACACTGGAATACATTCAATCAAAGGAAAAACTAGCTGATATATTCACCAAGCTATTACTGAAGGATACATTTGAGTATTTGATACATAGACTAGGGGTCCAACCCTTGTCTATCAGTCAGTAAGATGACTAGGAGGTTGCATCAGCCTAAACTAAATCTAAAGATCAGTCATGTTGATGAAAACACTATAATGGACAACAAAAAATATATCTATATATAGAAAGGTACAAATCTACACTGAAAATCAGAACATTGTATTGTTGATGGATATGGAAATTCAAGGAATATATTATGCAAAAGGTAGAACATGATATAGATGATTATTTTTGTTTGGCATTATGGTCAAAGGGAGAGATGATCTCATTATCATACAAAGGGAGATATGATTCCATTATCATATAAAGGGAGAGATGATCTATCATATAAAGGGAGAGTAAAGGGAAAGATTATTTCATCATCATAAGGGAGAGATTATCTCATTGATCAGAAAAGATTATATCATTATCCATGAAGAGATGTTCCTGAAAAATCAGAAGAAAGAGTTAATCAATATTCTAAGGGAGAGAAATTGATTACATATGAAATATCCATCTAAGAGAGAGAAGTAACAAAGGGAGAGAGTTCAGACAAAGAGAAAGATTGTTGTCAAAGGAAAAAGAGATTATCAAGAAGATGAACAGTCAAGGAAAAGAACATATCAGAATAGAGATATAAGATGATACATCTATCCAGAGAAGGGATTGAAGATTGAAGACAACCATTCTGCATGAAATAAATCTAAGCTATTTTTTGAGCTTACCGAGAGCCAGACATTTGTAATAGTTACATTAGGAAAGCTTAATGGAACTGTATATTTCATATTGTATTAGTGATAGTATAGTATGATAACGTAGTATGTTTCCATCAATGCCAAAGGGAGAGAATGATGACATGTAACTGATTGAATATTTGAATATGTTAAGTTGATCACCAAAATGCAGAAGGATAATGCAAGACATTAAATCAGTTAATAGATTGTATTTTCATTCATGTCAACTTGATATAATCTAATCAGTTATAATCAAAGTGTCAAAGACTTCAGAGAATCAAAGAGATAAAGATTATTCTTTCAGTGATGCATAAAAGACAAGCATTCACAATATGACTTCAAACACTGATGGTCAGTGGACACCGATGGATAGAGATCACTGAAAGTCAAGTCATAGTGATTCCTAAGAAAGAACACCGATGAGAATTACCGACGATCAGAATCACAAGCATAACCGACGGCCAGAAACATAGTGTAAAATGACAGAGAAGCCCGAGGAAAACTGGAGTGTTGATCGAAGCTATCAAAGATTTAAACACCAAAATTAAACTTGAGTTCAAAAATGATAAAATATCTAGCTGACATAGCTAAATATGGAGTTTACTCGTAGTTATCTTTGTTTTCATCGAAAAGATAAAGCCAGAGATAAGTAATGGATTTAAAGTTGTTTTGTCCAGTTGGCAAGAAGATCTTAGTGAGATAAAAAAAGATTTTTTCTTTAAATCTAATTAGCAAGAATTTTGGATTCCGCCAAGATCCAGAAAATCAAGAACCTAACAATGGTGATATCATGTCTATAAATAGAAAACTCAATTCATTATGAATTATGGTGGGTGAATGAATAAAAAGAGGATGTTGAAGAGAATTTGATGAAGAGCAACTTCATACAATCCTGATCAATCAACCTGAGGAAAGAGCTAAAATTTTCTATGGACACCAAGCAACAGATCACAACATCACCAAGCAGAATCAAAGTGGAGCAAAGGTATAAACCGAGATATATTGATCAGAATAGTATTATGAGATTACAATAGATCTAAAAATCTGCAAGTATAAGTTGTATATGTGAACATATCATATTGTTTTAGTTTAACAATTGATTTAGAAAGTCTCCTAAATGAGTGGGATTTAAAGATCATTTCTATATTGAGATACATCCAAAGGAGTATCAAAAAGTTTGATCATGAAGATAGCATGAGATGCCAGATACCTATTGACAGGCCAAGTGAGTGTTTGATCAAGGAAGGTAGCATAAAGATGCCCGATATCAAGTTACAGACTAAACTTTTAAATCATCTAACAAGGTCACACCTAAAAGTATGTTTGTAACCTTTAACAAGGTTGGCTCTTCATCGAGCTCACTTCAGAAGAGTGAAATTTTTGGGTTACCGGTCCCAAGAGGTTTTTCCCTTAACAGGGTTTCCACATTAAAAATCCACATGTCAATGTGTTTATGAGTCATTAATTTAGTGTTTTGTATCACACATAACTTAACTGGATTGATCGGTATACTCTAGATAATTTACTATCTTTCAGTAAATTAACAAACTGCTATTCGGTAAACATATAGTAGAAGGTTTAAAAAATCATTCCAAGTTGTAGTAATTTGATAAAAGTATTTGGAGGCATTCATCTTATAGGAATGAAAATAACTAGAGGCTTAATATTGTGGTACTAATTTTTTGGGTTGATTATTGGAATATTTTTGAGGTCACTGATTCACCCCCCCCTATGAGTTATTACTAACAAATGAAGTATCTATTGACTTGAATGAAGATTGTATCATCCCATCCACTCCACTTCCTAATTCATCCACTCCTCCATATCCACATCCTAACATCCCACTCCATCCATTACATGATCCATCCACTCCACTTCCTAATTCATCCACTCCTTCATCTCAAGATCCTATCCTTCCATCTACTCCTCTAAATCCATTACCCCATCTGAGTCAAGATCCAAGCATCCCCTCCCCTCCCCTTCATCCTCCTTTATCACTTCCAAATCCAACTATCCCACCACCATTACTCCATCACCTTGGTCCACTCACATTTATCTGTGGTGGTCTTCTTAAAATAGAATAAATCAGTTACATCTCCACCATTTTTCATCCACCTAATAATGGACTCACATCTTGTTCCTTCACTGAAAAGTATCCTAACTTGACTCAAATGCTAAAAAAATGGAATTATCAAGGTAAAGGTACATTCATAAATGAGCAAGGTACCCTAGATCCCATTCAGGTTAAAATACATTCATGATCTTGTGGTATTGGTTATGCACCTAGAGGCCCTTCTTCCAAAACTGTTGGTGCAACTAAAGCAAAGTTCACGAGTGCTTTCAAACCCTCCATCAAATCTTCCTATCATCCCTCTAAAGCATATAATGTCATCCCCCCTCCTCCATCTTTGAAACCCAAGAAAACCTACCATATTCCTCCTTCATCCTCTCCATCCATTTTGGGCCCCTATATTCAAAAATCTCATCCCACATCTTATCCCACTCCTTCCTTCATTCATCAATCCCATATGAAAAATCCCACCACTTACATTCCTAATCAGGATCAACAAAGGCACATACCCATGCACTCCATCCACCATCCTACCTCCACCATTCCATCTGTATTTCCTCCATCTCATGCAAGTTCTCATATCTCTTCCAATGTTACTCACTATAATTTGGATGCTAAATCACCAATGCATAATGCTACAGATCCACAATCTAAAGATTGTCATGTTCACTTCCAACGACATGCTCTAGAAAAATAAAATCCAATTAAAGAATGCACTACATCCCATAGGCCACAAAAGCCCACCAAAGCAAAAGAAAAAATTATGTGGATCCCAAAGCAAAAAGATGACATGCATCTAAAAGAAAAATCCATTGTGGCATCCGAGGTTACTAATCCTCTAGCTGAGTATTCCTCTCCATCTTCAAAATCTCTTTTGGGTCCTTATCTCCCACAAATTCCTACCATGATTCCTACATCACATCTATAGGTATCATTCACTTCACATTCACTCTTCCCCCATCCCTTGCAACATGTGCCAATGTTGATCCTAACAACATCCCCCTATCATACTCACTTTCTATCATTTTATCTGAATACTTCCAACTATCATATCCCCTATCCCACATATCTCCCCCCGCATAACTATCTCATACCTACATTTTCCTAAGTCACTCATCCCACATAAAGTTGTACGAACATATCGTGATCAACACCAAAAGCAGAAAACCAAAAAAAGAAAAAAAATTTAAAAGAAGCAAAAAAAAAAAGAAAAATAAAGAGAAATCAATTTGTCTACTGGTGAAAACTTGGAAAAAAAGTGCCTTGGACAACTACCATGATGAAAACCTAGTAAATAGGCATCATGTGTAGTTCCTCCATCCATTTTCTCTTCCCACTCTGGGGCAAGTTCCTTCTAGCCACCATCCATCTACCATCCATATCTTATCTTGTCCTTTTTACTTCCTCCATCCTCCTTTGGATCTTGATGAGAAATATACAGGCCACCGTATCTACATGATTTTGGACATCTCTTGACATCCATCTCCCATCTCCCATCTTTATCCACCTATCATTTTATCCACCCATCACTCCTTTCATCTATCCTTCTACACCATCTTCCTCCCTTATCAACCCTTCATCCTATCTTTCATTCACCTCTGTCATTCTCTTGTTATCCTCTCTTCCATATTGTCATACCCCCTCCTAATGCTTCATCACATGCATGACCTATCCTAAGTGGGGTAATTCTATTCCTTGGTGATATAGTCCTTGGAGACCTTCTCGTATCCACCTGTCATTTCCCAATCCTCCTCTCCTATCCACAATCCTTTAGTTATCCATCCATTCCTCTACTAAACTCCTTCCATCCAACACTTCCCACTTTGCATTCCCCGGTGTCTCCCCCATCTTCCAATTCCTCCTTTCATATATCCCATCACTTGTTTCTTCTCATGTCATTGGTATCTAGCTCTAGGCTATCCTTATGCACCCAATTCCACCCATTCCAATCCTAATTCTCCTCATAACCTACCATCGCATGCAAATCCTATCCACATCCTCCAGCTATCCAAAGTCAAGCAACAATCAGCCCATCCAAGCACACCCTTAGCCTTGCTACAAGATTTTATCATAATCCACTCATCATCATTTGGGATGTATCCTTCCTAATCCTTGTGTTTTCTTTGGGATTACCTCATTCCCACATCTAGAGCACACCATCCGCTATTCCTCTATCTTGGCCTTTTGGTTCAACTGGGGAAACATCATGCATATCTACCTCATCTCATCCATTCTCCCTGAGTTTTGGTCCTATAAAAATCTTGTTTGTGTCAGTCCAGTCTTGAGCCCAGTCCCACTTGTACATATTTTGCATCCTTGGTTGGTCTCCTTGTAGAAAGTGATCCAATTTCAGATCCTGAATCTTGTGCTTTAGCAAGTTCCTTATGATGAAATCTTGTTTCAACAATTTGATCATCATGACATCTTTTAGCTAATCAGATACACACTTGACATCTCCATGGAAATGGGTCCTTGAGGATGTACCCTTCCTCTTGTTGACCTAAATCCAATCATCTTTCTAGAAATGGGTCCTTGAGGATGTATCCTTCCTCTCGTTGACCTAAATCTAGATCATCATCATCACTGGGTTCTTTTAGGATGTATCCTTCCTCTTGACCTAATCTCAATCCAATTATCATCCCATATCATTGATCTCTCTGGAAAAAGGTGTCTTGTTATTTGATTTTTGATCTTGAAATTTGATTTTGGTTCTTGGTTATCATTCTTGATTCTCTCAGTTGTTCTCCTCCTCAAAGTTGCCACAATTCTTTATATCATGGTATGCTGTGAATGGATGCACCTAGGATATGGAACTTGATCTTTTTTTTTTCCACTTGTGAGTTAGTCAGATATGACCCTTGCATGTATGTAATCTATTTGGGTTCACATGCTGCACTTGGGAAATGTCATTTTCTTGTGGGCTTTTTCAACATCATTTCCACCATGGATCTTTTGGGACTCATGTGTGATGCTAGGGAAACCCTCATGTGTCTATTGTGTTAGTCCTCTACAACATCGGTGACAAGTACTCGTGTTCCTAGTAACCTTGGCATGGTCTCTAGCGTTGCTATATCAAAATAAGTGCTCAACTACATGGTGGTATTCCATCCCAGAATATCCCTCGCTCAAGCTTCAACAAAAATTCTCCCCCCATCAAATCCCCTAAAAAACCATACCTTTTTAGTCCAATCAAATCCCATCTCACACCTAACCCTTCATCCTTGATGCAAACCTGACTATCCCACCCCTCATTCTTCTATCCCCCTTCCTTTTTCTTCTATCTTGTCTCTCCTAACCATTTTTTTGAGATACCACCAGGGCTTCACCTTTTTCCCTATCGCCCTCTCGAGGGGGCATCATCCTAGTCATCCTATTCTAAATCTATCATAATCTTCACTCTGGGACAATTTTTCTTCCTACGTCCACATCTTCGCGTCATCTATTGTTTTAAACGTCTTTGAAATAACATTTTTCTAACACTATGTCGAAGAGGGGCAAAATATAGACACCTAAATTTGATTAACCTAATTCAATCATATTTAGTGCCTTCTGGGACATATCAGCTAAGTAATTAAGCATTACCTAATTGACCTATGTCATCCCCTTGCCCTAATTAATTCAATTAATTAGCTATAGTCCTCATTAATTATTAAAAGCAACCAATAGCTTAATAATTAATTAAAACCCTATTATTGAATGAATATGTTATTTATGTAATTCAATTCATTAATATTCCCTTTAACCCCTAACCTAACCTATCTCAAGCACCTAACTCAGAGTTCAAACTAATCCCAACCTCTTCACACATCCTAATTCTAATCCTAATCCTAAACTCTCCCTAATGATGTCACATTCCTACTATTTGGATTAGGAATTCAATCCCTTCCCCAGAGTCAACTTTCTCAAGCCATCCTCATCCAAGTGCATTTAATTCTCTTACATCTTCATTAATGCCTCTTACACTCCTCATTAATGCTCTTACACCCTCATTAATAACCTTATCTTCTAGAGTCTTCTTGGCTCTCTTCTCTAAATGGTCACATTCCTCCCTCTTTTCAACCGAATCATATTGTGACACTTGTCACAATATGATGCACTTGAAGAAGCACAATTCATGTGCTCTCTTCTAGGTGCATCTGGACCTCTCCTCAAGATTGCATCCTAGCCCTTGATTCCTCACCTATTTTCTATAAAAGAAAACTCATTCCTTCACATTTTTCATCCACCTTCCATGTAGAGTTATAATGCTATTTTGAGAGCAAATCATAAATCCATCTTTTAGAGAAGAGTTATAATGCCAGTCTGAGATCACAGATTGAAGCTTGAAGCACATCCATGAGCACACATCCACAACAAATGAACAAATCCAATGAACAAAATGGAGTTTGAATGAGCTTGTAGGAGGTTTGAACTTTCTTCATTTAGCTTATTTCAAGTTTTCATTTTATGTCTTAGCATGTATGTAGTTTAGATTATACTTTGTTGAGTGTTTTGCTTTTTTATTATGCTCCTTTACACCTAATTTTCATAGCTCACAGATAGAAATGGAAAGATTGACTCTAAAAGTGATGAAGGAATATTTCTAGGATATTCTACCAAAAGAACATCTTATAAATGTCTTAACAAATCGTCTAACAAAATCATTGAAAGTGCAAATGTTAAAGTGGGTCAATTTGCTGATAAAAATGATGAGGAAAGTAGAAAGGAATCAAAAGATTACAACAGATTTCTATAAAGTGAAGAACATCACACTTTGCTCGAGTAACAGTGTATCACTACCGAGTGACAGAATAATGCAACCGAGCAACAAGCTACTCACACAGAGAATCAGGAAAATGCTCAAAATGATGAACCAAGAAATGAAGATCAAAATGAAGGTCAAGATGATGATCAGAATGATGAACAAAGATCTGAACCTATACTTGCTAAGTATTTTAGAAGACACACTACGCAGAACCAGATTATTGGATACAAAAAGGTTGGAATGAGAACAAGAGGTAAGTCATTGAACGCTAGATGTTTGATTTGTGATTTTGAGCCTAAATCTGTCAATGCTGCACTTGAAAATCAAGAATGGTTTGGTGCTATGAATGAAGAGATTGAATAGATTGAGAAGAACATAACATGGACATTAGTACCTAGACCAAATGACAAAAATGTCATTGGTACCAAATGGATATTAAAAAAAAAACTGAATGAGAATGGAGAAGTCACAAGGAACAAAGCAAAACTAGTATGCAAAGGGCATGCACAAGAAGAAGGTATTGAATATGGAGAAACCTTTGCATCCATTGCTAGACTAGAAGGAGTAAGAATTATACTTTCTTATGCTGCTTTTAAAGGGTTCAAAGTATACCAAATGGATGTTAAATCAACATTTCTAAATGGAATACTAGAAGAGGAGGTATACATTGAAAAACCTAAAGGGTTTGTTGATCCTAACAAGAGGAACATGGTTTGTAGACTACACAAAGCCTTTTATGGATTAAAACAAGAACTGAGAGAATGGTATGAAAGACTTCACTCTTATCTCATTAGTATTGGATTTGTAACAACAAGTGATAACAATAATCTATATTTGAAATGAGATACTAATGATAAGATTCTGATTTCTGAAATATTTGTTGATGATATCATATTTGGAGGCAATGATATATTATGCAAATCATTTGCTGATGAAATGAGAAAAGAATTTGAGATGTCAATGTTTGGAGAGATCAATTTTTTTCTTGGTCTACAGATTCTACAAAAGGATGGACGCATCTACATCACACAATCCAAATACATCAAAGAAGTTATGAAGATATTGAAAATGGAGGACTCCAAACCAGCTGGAACACCTATGGCAACTGGATGCAAATTGACAAAGGAAGACAAAAAAACCAAGGTAAATCAGACCTTGTACAAATCTATGATTGAAAACCTAATGTATGTTGTACATACTAGACCAGATATAGTACATGTAGTTGGTATAGTTGCAAGATTCTCTGCTAATCCCAAGGAGCCAAACATGACTGTTGTTAAAATAATTCTGAGATATCTAAAGAATACTGAAGACTATGGTTTTTGGTATAATAAAGAAGGAAAATTTGAACTTCAAGTTTATACAGATGTTGATTGGGCTGGAAACATAGATGATAGAAAGAGCATAATAGGAGGAGCATTCTTTATGGGTGAAAAACTTGTCACGTGGATAAGTAAAAAGAAAGGATGCATGGATCAAGCAATTGCTGAAAGGTATGAATATGGAAATTCTTGAACCAGTAATTATTTATTGTGATAATACAAGTGCTATCAACATTTCAAAGAACCCTGTGATGCATGCTAAGATAAAGCACATAGCTATTTAGTATCATTACTTGAGGGAAAAAGTATAAGAGAAAGAAGTCATACTGGATTATGTACAATCCAAAGAACAATTAGAAGACATATTCACAAAGCCATTGCCAAAAGATACATTTGAGTACCTGAGGAAGAGACTAGGGGTCCAACCTTTGTATACTGGTCACTAAGCTGACTAGAAGGTTGCATCAGCCTACACATTATCAGAAGATCAATCATGTTGATGCAAGCTGAGAGATGGAATGCAATAACACATCAGTAGAAGAAGGTACTTTTGCACCGAATACCAGAGATATTATTGGATACTACAGAGTTGTATTGCTAATGAAAAAGAAAATATTCAATAATATATTTTAGTGTGGCATTGTTGTCAAAGGGAGAGAGATATCCAATTATGAAATATCTATCATGATCATCCAAACGGAGAGAAAAGAAATATCCATCAAGGAGAGGAACAATCAAAGGGAGAGAAAAGATCCAAGAAAGATTCAAAGAAACAACTATCCATCCAAGGGAGAGAATTGAAGAAAAGTTAACACTGCATATCTATCCAGAAAAGGGAGAAGAGATTCTACAAGAAAGGGAGAGGTAGAAGATAGAATTGCTACACCTATCCACTGAAGGGAATGAAGAAAGGAAAAACACTCTGCAAGAATCAAATCTAAGCTAGAAGAGCTTACCAAGAGTCAGATATTTGAATTGGTTATAGAATAATAAGTTTGGTATGATATGGCCTATTTCATATTATGTTGATAGTATGTTTCCATCAATGCCAAAGGGAGAGATTGATGAACTATAACTGATTGAATGTTTGAAGATGATAAGTTGATGATCACTGAGTAGCAAAAAGTAAATGCAAGACATTAAATTAGTGAATGTATTGTATTGGCATTGATGTCAACTTGATATAATTTAATTGGTCATACACATATTGTCATAGAATTCAAGAAACAAAAGAGATAAAGTTTATGTTATTGGTAAAATATAAAAAGCCAGTGTACACCGAGTGACAGTAAACATCGACGGACAGTGCACACTGATGGATAGAGAACCCCAAGTAGTCATAGTGTATACCGAGCACCACAACATCGAGCATAAATGAAGTGGTCACCGAGCATAACTGAAGCTGATGCCTGAGGACAATAGGAGTCAATGACCAAGAAAACTAAGAGTTGATCACCGATCAGAACTAGAGTTAGGAAACGACAAAACACTTAGCTGGCAGGAGCTATAATTAGAGTTAAATGATTGATTGTTGTATTCTCATTGACCATTTGAACTAAATATTTAAAGCTAGTTTTATTCATAGTTGTCAAAGAGAAATCTATGGAATAAAACTAAAGCAAAGCTTTAAAGATTAAAGCAATGCATGGCAAGATTTGCGGATCAAGAAGAAATCTACGTCAAGAACAAGAAAGACAAGGAGATTGAATGGTGAAATCATGTCTATATAAAGAGACAAGTAATTCATTATGAAAATAGAGGAATGCTAAGTATAATTCTAGTGAAGATAGAAGTCTTTATGTGGATCTGATCATACAGGCTAAAGAACAGAGCCAAGAATTCTGTAGACACCGATAAAAAGAGAAGCAGGAGCATTCACCTAGAAAAAAGAAGGGGAGAAAAGGAACATAAGATCACATTGACCAAAGAGGTATTATGGACTAGAAATAGATCTAAAAATCTGCAAGTTAAAGTTGTATTATTGAACAAATCATTTATTGTTTTAGCTTAACCCTTGATTAAGAAAATCTCTTAATCGAGTGGGATTTAACCATCCTTAATGTATTGAGATACTCAAGAGTATCAAAAGGTTTTTCATGTTGACAACATAGTGAATGCTAGGTCAAATGATAAACTATTAGTTTTAAATCCTCTAACAAGGTCGCACTTAACAATGTGTTTGTAACCTTTAATAGGGCTGGCTCTTCACCGAGCTCACTTCAGAAGAGTGAAAATTTTGGGTTACCAGTCCCAAGTGGTTTTTCCCTTAACAGGATTTCCACATTAAAAATCCATGTGTCAAATGTGTATATGGTTCATTTCTTTGATGTTTTTCTTTACACATTACTAAAACAGGATTGGTTGGTAAACACTAAGTTTATTTACTGCTACTCGGTAAAGGCTAGAAAAAGGATAAAAAATATAATCATCGAGCAGTATATATTTGATAAGATTACTTAAAGACATACATCTTGTAGGACTAAAAGATAACTAAAGGTATTATATATGTCATATAAGTTTTGTTTGGATTATTGGAATTATTTTTGAGGCCACTGATTCACCCCCCTCTCAGTTATTCTAAAATTATTACTAGATATAGACAATGATTTCGTCATCACACCAACAATATTTGGAAGACAAATGAAATGCTTGTATATTTATATGAACATCTTCTAGATCAAGTGAACAATAAGTGTATAGGATATATTCTGAATCATATCCCCAAAAAGAAGAATCATATCACCAAAAGGAACTTCCATCACGATTCTTTCTATTTGCACCATTCTAAGCAAGTTAAAATACACCTAGATCAATTTACAAAATGCCATCAATCAATGTATTATCCTACCAACCATGTCTATTAATGTGTGTGTGAAAATTGGTTAGCACCTACAACACAAACGCTTCAATAAATCCTTACATCCATGGGTTAGTAGCAAGATATTCAATCAATAATCAAAACAAGAACTCGCTAGAAACTGACTTATTGCTTCCTAGATGAAGCGAGTATGGTCCATTTGATGTTTCTCTCAGATTTAGCATGTAGACCAGTGACTAGACTACTTCAAAATAGAATATTCATTATCAGTATGATACAAAGATTGCATTCTCTACTCCAAAATCTTGCTAAAAATGGCGCAACTAGAATGCAGAAAGATGAAATTAAGCTAAGAATGCAACTAAGATTCATTATCCATTATGGTGAATGAGATATAAGTAATCTAAGAAAGGAAATACTATACAAATTAAGCTTTCTACAATGCACTATAAAACCCTAGATGGAATTTAGCATTATTATGTTACTATGAAATTGGGACAATCAAATGAGCTTGAGAGGGTTTGGTTTTATAGGAATCCCACGAGAATGAATGGTTGAGATTTGACCATGAAGAGTGGTTGAGATGCATTCCTCCCTTAATCCATGTGAGAGGTTATTGATTGGTCAAAGTTGTGCTTGTTGGGTTGTGGATGAGACAAAATATAAATTTCCTCCTTTAATTCCCTTTTAATTAGAAATTGATGCGCACACACACATGTCAAATGGGTTCACTTAATTAAAAAGGAGGCTAGGACTATTAAGTGACCTTGATTTATCAACTTAATAACCTCGGTGTTAGGATTTGAAATTTTAGTTGATGATTGATTTAGGGGATTATTTTAATTATGCAAGTAGGTTGATTGGATTTACTCACACAATTAGGCGTAGTATTTAAATGCCTTTGATTATATTTTTAGGCCAATTAATCGAGATTAGAGGCTCCTAGTTCACTAGAACAATTTTGAGTGATTATAGCTAATACTTCATCCATACCCCAATATCAATACTTCATCCATACCCCAATATCAATACTTCATCCTACCACCAACACTCCTTTCAACAAGTTTTACATCAATGACAACCAACATGCCATACTTGCAATAACCCCCCTTTGTCATTGATAGAAACACTTGTGAGATTCAACAAAAAACTTCTCACCCTTTGACATCAAGGAAAAAGGGAAACATGCCATTCTTCTACCATGTCGAACTTCATTGCTACCCCTGATAACAACAAATCACATTAGTTTAGGAAAAAAAAGGTAAAACTTTGAGTCTCTCCCTAGAAAGAAATACCTAACATATCCACTTTTTTGAAAATAATTTCTTCTTTTTCAATAAATATTATGACATCTTCCAATTGTAGCAAAGAAAATCATTTGGATCTCTGATACTGAGAGCAACTCAGTACCCAACAGAGAGGGGGAAAGATAATTTTACAATTAGTCATCCACTCATTCCACACACTATATTTTACTTTAGAAAAAATAATTAACACCACCAAAGGGTGTAAATCCATCCTCAAATATTTATTCTACCTTGCTTCACTCTTTTACCTAAAATTTATGCATCTCCTCCTCTTTACTAATGTTGGTCTCCTTTATCAAAACACCATTTTCTTCAATTTTACTTTTGCAGAACTTTGTAATGTGATCAAATCTTCTACAATTGTAATGTATACCAGACCAACCTATGATATTTCTCTATTCATTCCATCGACACTTCTTCCAATATTTGTATTTATCCTACACTCAACAACTTCATATTTGTAAGGAAACTCAGGTGTGGAAACAACTTCCTACACTAATCTCTAAAGGAAAGTATTGTGCAAATTCTTTTAAATCCTTATAATTTCATATTTGTTAACTACTTTAACAATGATATTGCAGCCATATACCATGCATACAAAAAATAGAGAATGACACAATGATTTACCCTGGGGAAAACCTTTTGGTAAAAAACCCTAGCACTCCAAAACCTGCACAATGTATTATCTTCAACACAACGGTTACAACACACTTGCAATGCAAGTTCTTTCAGGAGACAATCGACACTCAAAGACAAATCCAGTAGCACCAGATCATACCAACAATACACTCTTTTTCTATATCTATCTGCAACCCTAAAAAATGCTTATATCACGCGCTTTCCTTTTTAGGGCAACTTCCAAAGATAGTCGTATTAGGGTTTTACCATTCTCTAAGAAAATAGGAACCCCAAATTTTTTTTTTGCGATGCCCCGAACACCACGATTGTGGAAGAGTGTATAGTACTCAACTTTATCAGTTGCCACATGTCATTGCATGTCTTCACCCGTCATTGAATCTTCTAGAAATAGCTCTTACGTGTCATAGGAATCTGTCATAACTGTTTCAGCCATGATCTCCTTACACACAATTCAAGATGCCGACACATCAAGTAGAGTGACACATCAACATGCCAAGTAGACATGTACACTCACACTTAATTACATTATTTGCAAGAAATACATTTTACAAAACAAATAATAAGAATAGGAATTATCCAAGGTTGAGACACCTTATTCCTAACAATATCCATACATCTTACAGGTATAGCAATATCCATTGTAAGCTCCAGCATTTTTGTCATTGCATACATTCTTACTTCTACACTTAGCTACCATATGTCCACTTATTGTAAAAGCAACACTTTATAGTAACTCATTGGTTTCTGATTTGAATTCGACATTCTCTAGATCTATTACCATACTTATTACACGAAGAACACTTACCAGAAAAAATTGTGAAATAGGGGAACTCCTGAAATTCTTCTTGTTCCAAGCTAGATTGGGTTTACTCTCAATTCCTTCCATCATAGGGCTATCCCTAGAGCCACTTATTTCTTTTCTTTCTCCATTTTTTTGAGATTTCATACTTGCTATCATCTCTGAGTTCTTTGAGCTTGTCAATTTGTTCTTTTGCATCTTTTAATTCATCTTTCAACTTATGTACTTCTTGTTCAAACTTGGCATATTTATTTGAATTTGTTTTGTCAACTGTGATACTGACTTCATTGTTTGTCTTTCCTCTATTTGGTTATGTTCTTATCCAAACATATTTTCCCAACACTTGTATTGTTTTTGCTTCCTTTCAGATGCATCTTCAAGTTTGCATACTTGTGCCATTAAACAATTATTCTGACCATTATTACATATGTAGTAAAAATTTCCATTTTCTCTAACACTATTAGCAACTTGTCTCTTAGTGTTTCCTTTCCTGATTTCTCATTTGAATTTACTAAAAGTGACTTCATAGCCTTTATTTCACACATGACTAACACTTAGAAAGTTATGTATCAGTCCTGTAACATAATAAACATCACCAATTTTATGCTTACCATCAATTAGATGCTTCCAATTCCACATATAGAGGCAACTTATTATCCAACAAACCTTACACATCCTCCATTACACTTTTCAAGATTCATAAAATTCTTATCTCCTGTCATATGATTCGAGTATCCAAAATCAATAATCCATGCAGTAGGTTCCACTTTAGCACGCAATGCAAACATATTCACTTTTGTTCTTCTTGTTCTTTCTTTGTCATCTTTTTTTATAGCTAGGAATAATAGTTCCTCATTTGATTCGTTATCATCTTCATCCTTGAAAAAATATTCCTCCATAGTGCATAAGCTTCTCTTTTATTTGTCTCTTTTATTTATTTTATTTCTCTTATCATAATTGTCACAACTATTTCTCTTTTTATCATCACATACTTTAATTCTTCCTGATAAGGACACTTAGAATCAAAATGACCAATTCTTCCACAATTAAAGCATTTTAAAGGCAACTTACCTTTGTATTTTTTGTTTCCTTTCACCATTCTTCATACAGAGTTTGCTTCAATCTCATTTGTGTCTTCTTTAGCTCCATCTTTAGATTTGACAGATGCTTTGAATGCTACATTGTTCCTCTTTTTATTGATCTCATCCATTTAACCGATCTGAAAAATAGACGAGCCAAGAAGTTGATCCAAGGTGTAGGAAATCAAATTATAACTTTCTTCAATTGCATGTTTCTTTGTCTTGTAGGGTTTAGGCAGAGTCATTTCTTACTACTTCCTTTTCTTCTATTGTTCTAGTACCACCCTTAATGACGTTTACAATCTCATTTGCCCTGTGAATATATGCTTCAATGAACTCATCATCACCCATCTTTAGATTTTCAAATTTATGCTTCAGATTTGTTACTTTGGCTTCTTTTGTTTTCAGATCTCCTTCATAGACAGCTTAGTTTGTCCCATATCTCTTTTTCTATCTTCAATCCAAATACTTCATCACTCAAACAACTGACAATAACAATCCTAGCTTTCAAATTGTTTTCTTTAGCTTATATCTCATCCAGTGTCTGAGGTCCACCTTGAGGTGCAATATAATCCTTTTGAATAATTTCCCATAATCCTTTTGGCAGAGACTCTTAATGAAAATACATCTATTCCTTCAAATAGGAATAATTTGTACCTTCAAACTATAGATCCATGAAACTCAAAGTCTACACCATACTGGATCTCCCTTGAGTGGTTAAGCTTCACAAGAAGGGACCAAGTTATGCTACCAATTGTTGAGCTCAAAATAGAACTAGGGGGGGGGAATGAATCCATCCATACAACAATAATAACTTTAATTTAGATCTTGACATAACTTAAATCACCATAAACAATTAATTTTAATGAAACAATAAAGTATAAAGCATAATCAACACATGAACACTAGATTTACATAGAAAACCCAAATCTGGGAAAAACCATAGTGAGAATCAAACTCACAATATAGATAATCTTTCATTACAATGTTTAAGTTCACTGTCAAGACTTGAAAAACTAGGGCTCATTTCCTTAGAGAAAGATACAAAGGACTTGTACAAATAAAGCTCAGTGTCTCAGAACAAGATACAAAATATCTACTAGCAGAGTCACTGTCATCCAACAACATCATGAATCTTAGAGATGAAATAAGAAGATTATTTTGAAAATGAATCAATAAAATGTTGTCTTTGAATATATATCCTTTTGTTCTAACCTTTGTTAATCCGCTTCAATTCTTTACACAATGCACACTTCTACACTTCTTTTCTTCCACACTTAACACACACGTCTAACTTTGAATACATCCCTTAAATATATGATAGATCATTAAAATCTTTACTGTAGGTCGGCCACAACCAAGATAAAACATTATTACATATAATAGGTCATCTAGACCCATGATACATGAAGCTATTCACTCTGGGAGAAATAGGGGACCGAAATATATCACAACACATTCTCCTAAGATAGATCCAATAGTCTACACAACAACGAAAGTCATCAATGAAACATAACGTGTGGATAGAAAATTAAAGCTTGTAGAACAATTGGCCAAAATAACATCTTCCAAAGTCATCTTGGAGCATGTGGATCTACATGCACTAAGGTGAGACCCAAATTAACATTCCAACATCAATTGAAAAGCGTATCTAGACCAAAATAATGATCCCAGATAAGGTAGCACATCTAGGCACACATAAACATAGCATATCTGAACATGTCAAATGTAGATCATTAAAGCTAAGTTGTGAAACATAAATATAACCAAAAAACACAATATATGACGATGCATGATTAATATCATCATTCAACAACATTGTATCATATCCAAAGGATATTTAAGATACTATGGATCAGTCTGACAAAACCTCTCTGTTGTCAGAGAATTCCAATAATAACAAAGCATTAAACTTGTCCTCAACTGCAACACAAATGTTACCACAAATAGTTGCAACAAACCAAGTCATCAATCTACAAATTCTAAGTACCAACAATACCAAATCATCAACCTATATCAAGCAATATATTGATCTATTTTTAAATTTTCTTCATCAATCATAACCTCAGTCATCCAAGTCTACTGTAGTCAAACATGAATGCCACTCCAGGGATGGTTGGCATCAATGACACCACAAAATATAATGCCAACTCTAAGTTATTGATGACAAAAAATGAACAGATCCACAAAGGAAACATATGAGATAACATTAGAATAGCAGTAATAAACCAACTGACATCTTCCAAACCAAACTAAGAATTACTAGGAAAGTAGTGGATCCATTATGAAAATACATAACTAATATCAAGCCAAAACTGCAATTGCATTCAAACTGAAATTGTACCAAACTGTACCATATAAGTGAACAAGAAACTCAACAATATTGTTATCAAATATAGACAACAATTCGATCATCACAACAACAATATCCAAAACATTATTACTAGGTATAGACAACGATTCCATCATCACAATAGAAGTATCTAGAACATAATTGAAATGCTTGTGTTTTTATATGAACATCTTTTGGACCAAGGGAACAACACGTGTATAAGATATATTCTAAATCATATCCCCAAAAGGAACTTCCATAATGAATCATGGTCTCCACACCATTTTGAGCAAGTTAAAACACATTCAAATCAATATACAAGATGCCATCAATCAATTTATCATCCTTCCAACCATGTCTATTAATACTTCATTGATACTCCAACATCAACATTTCATCCTACCACCAACACTCCTTTTAACAAGTTTGACATCAATGACAACCAACATGCCATATTCGCAACAGAAGGATCCACACAAATAGAGGGGGTTGCACCAACAATAGGAGCAAAATCCATAGGGATTCAGGAGGCCAGATTTATAGGAGGAGCATCATCAAGAGGGGAGTCATCATCAGCCCGTGATGCATCATCAAAGGAAGAATTAGAAGCCAAGATAGTCAAATGATCATCATTGGTATCCTTCCACCAAGTGGAAGTGCCTTTTACACCGCAAGAGTGAACAATTTGTTTCCAAGTGACTACTAAAGAAGCACCACTAACATCAAAATGGGAGACCCTCATAATCCATTGATTGAGTCCATGGCCTTCCCCCCACCATGAGAATCCCATCTCTTGAAGAGATGTGGTGATATCAATGTCAACCAAAATGCGTGCAAAAGTAAAGAGACCCATGGCGGTCGTGGTATCAGCCACCTTTAGAAAACATCCAATACAATTGTCAATGACCTCAAAAGAAGAATTCTCTAAAAAATGAAGGGGAAGATTGGGAAGATGAACCCACATTGGATGCACATTGAGTGATTCAGTCAAAGGGTTGAAGGAGACTGTCCAGGGTTTGGCTGAAATAGGTTGATTCCCCCAAGCCCATAAATTTTTCATCACTAGATCTCGTTCCTAAGAAGAAGGAAGAATAGAAATAAAAAATCCCTTAGCAGAAGGGAAAAACACAATGTTAGCTAAAACCAAGGGTCTCCAAGAATCCGTCATGGACTAATGCAGGTATGGTAGAGAAGGCTAGAAACCAAGAAATCTACAAACTAACTTGTAATTTTGGTAGTAGTTTCACATTATCCACCACATCAAAACTAAAAACAACAACTTGTGAGGTCTTGGCACAAGCCAAAGTTCAATATTTTGCCTTGGGAGGCAAAACAACAATCGATCCGATAACCCTAGCAAAGCTTTGCCCATCAGCAAGAGGCTTAGCAGACCTAGGTCACCCCAAAGAGTGTCTAGGTGCAGAAGCACCCAACCCATCAAGAACTGCCACATTACCAGTGCCAGAACCAAGCACTCCCTTTGTAGACACCAAAACCCTTGTAGTGACATGTAGAGGAGTAGAACCCAACAATGTGGCATCCAAGGCACCACTCCCAGCTAGAGCCACATGATTCATAGATACCACAATAGGTTTGAGAAGTTCCTCCATAGTCAAACAATTTTGAAAACATTGAGCAGGAATATGAAATGGCCTTTGCAGGAGCAGATAGAGCGAATGACATTTTAGCAATAATACTTAGCTAATTACTTGCACACATGTTCAAGTATATGCAAAGTTGTCTTTTTTCTCAACCTTATTTATAAAACAACTTTAAATGTTACCAATGCTAGAATATAGGTGACTTTGTGATTTATTATTTAATATCCTTGTTAAAATATTTAGATATTTTCCTATAGATTGAAGTAGTTCAGAAAATTATCTTGAGAAGACTATAAAAATCATATTGTAATACGAAAGAAACAACTTAATATTTCAATTACTATGATTCCATATTTATTAATATTACTATGATAATTTAAATTTTCCAAAAATATCTATAATAACCATTTCTATTAACTAATGATAACCAAATATTTATTATCTAAAATAAATTCACCTAAACAAAAATTAAATTGAATGTAATTTGTCTTTATGAATGGAAACATATTAAGCTACATAGATGTCTTTATATAGCGGATTAAAACAATTTGAGTAAGCATTGACCTAAGCCTCTTTTGGTTTATATAGCGAATTACAACGATTTGAGTAAGCATAGGTCTAAACCACAAGCCTCCCTTGACTTGCATGGCGTATCACAACAATTTGAATAAGTATACATCTAAACTATAAGCCACACTGACGGGATCTAGTGCAAATTCACTCTAATTTCAAGCCTGACTTTAATGTATGTAAACATAGTTCAAATACAACCCTCTAACCCTTTGAGATATTTTTATTCTTGTTTAACTTGGAAAAATAATAGTAAAATCACCCTCTATAAAAACTAATTACCATATTCATAAAAATATCCAATAGATGGCGGTTGGGTTTTTTCGCTCTGCTAGGGTTTCATGCGTACGACGTCTTGTCTGTGTCTTTGCTCTGAGCTTTCCATCTGTCATACTACATTTACTGTAGGATTTTTGCATTAGGGTTAGCTTTTAGTATGGCTCCGGCCAACTTCGGCCCAGCAGTTGATGCTGGTGCGCGAGTTGAAGCTTAGGAAAGCCATGGTGCCTCCTCTGAACAAACGTCCTCGCAAGTTCATCCCGAAGGTCTTTCACGAGGTAACCCTAATATTGTTCTTAATCTGCAAGAATTTGATTCTGCATGTGAATGGTTAGAAAAGCATACTCTGATTGGATATTTTGTGGGTCGTACTCCTCCTGAAAGTATCCTCAAAGATTGGGTAAACAAGAGCTGGACCCCTCATGGGGTCCGCCTTGACGGTGTGCAAAACCTTACCAAAGGTTTTTTACTTTTCCGTTTTGCTAACCCTTCCCAGGCGGAAGCTATTTTTAGCTGTGGGCCTTGGACTATTAGGTCATCCCTACTTGTTTTTCAGAGATGGTCTCGAGACTTCATTGTCTCGGACGACAAGAAACTTAGGGTCCCTGTTTGGGTTGAGTTTCCTGGTCTCCCTTTGCCATGCTGGCTGTTTATTGAGTCCATTGCTAAAACCCTTGGTAAGGTCATTGTCATGGAGCGTGATAGATTTTTCAATGCCCATCCCCAGAAGCGTGTCTGTGTTGAGGTCGACCTTTCTAGGGACCTCAAAGATACTGTTGAAATCCAGGTTGGTTCTCTCACCATTTCTCAAAAAGTGCTCTATTTGAACCTGCCCAACACCTGTTATAGGTGTCAATTGGCAGAGCACAAGATTAAGGATTGCCCGTTGGTTACCCCTCGGGTGAAGCCATCGCCAAAGGAAGCGCCGGTCAAAAATGCAGAAGCTGGAAAAAAAGAAGAATGGACTACAGTTTCGCGATAAGGTAAGAATGCCTCAGGCTCCAAGATGACGCACACCACGTCCGCTGTTGTGTCGTCTCCGGAACCTCTGATTGGAGAACTTCCTCCTTCCTCTAATGCTCTACCGGTGGTGCCGCTTATTTCAAACCCTGTTATCCAGGGGAAAAACTCAACTACGAGGCCTTCCACTCCAGAAGTGGTGCTCGCGCCGCCAGCAGTTTCTTCGGTTTCCTCCCGGTCTTTGCGTCGGTCTCGCAGTCTTGATGGACGCACAAACGACCCAGAAAAAAGGCGATTTACCTCTTCTGGAGATTTACTCCCCAGCTTTGGCTTTGTACCAGCTTTCTTGCAGAATAGTTTCTCCTCTCTTGGGGACGAGGAAACCATGCAAGAGTTTTTATGAATTTTTTGTCCTGGAATGTGCGAGGTCTAACTGACCTCTCCAGAAAGTACTATGTTCGTGATACCCGTCGCAGAATTCACAGTCTGGACGTTTTATGTTTACAGGAAGTAAAAATTTATGGGTTCCTGCTTAATTCTACCTGTCGTGTCATTTGGCCGGACAACATTGTTTTTTCTTCTCAACATGAAGCTGGTAAAGGTGGTGTCATTACTATTCTGTCACCTCGCCTTCATTCTTCTGTTATTGCTCATGGATCTGATCCGATGCAGCGTGTCACCTGGATTTTGCTATCTTTTCATAATCATTCTTTTGGTATCATTAATGTTTACGCCCCCAATGATGTTGTGGAAAGATCTCAACTTTGGTGCTAGTTGACAGACAATTTGCCTCCTGCTACTTGGGTTATGTGTGGGGATTTTAATATGGTTGAGCTGACCTTTGACAAGGAAGGGATTACACCTTTTCGTTGGACAGCTGGGGAGAGAGAAGCCGAGTACCATATGCGCAATAAATTGGGCCTTTTTTATCCCAATGCTAACCGCCGCCAGAAGGGTGGGGTTTGGCATACTTGGTCTAATTTTAGAGCTCGCTCTAACCGCATATTTAAGAGACTATATCATGCTATGATAACGGCTCAATATTTTTTCTATTTTTCTGAAGATCGAGGCCTACCTGTCATTCCTCTGACAGATGTGACCCTGTCAAATCACTTCCCCATTATTTTTCCATCACTTGGTAGTCCTTTGCCAGGCGGGCTGCTCAGATGCAGTTTTATCTCAACACGTCTATGCTGACGCATGCTTCCACTATTGCTCACATTCTTCAAGTTTGGAATTTAGAGCCTCGGCCCCACAGTCATCTTGGTTGGATTCAATGGTGGAATGATGCCATCACCCATACTACAAGATTTCTTCGCATTTACGGTCGTCAGTTAGCCTGCTACAGGAAGCGTGCTTACGAAGCTAACACCAAGGCTCTTCGCAATGCTGCTGATACGCTTGCGTTGAACCCCTTTGATTCTAAACTTCAGCTTAAGCTGGCCCAACTTCGACATGAGAAGCAAATTGCTGATGCCTATGCTGCTCGTAGAGCTCAAATCAAAGCTCGCCTCCACTGGTTGGAGGTGGGCGATAAAGCCTCAAAGGAGTCTTTTCATGCTCTCAAAGCTCGGCATACCAATGTTGGTATTCAAAAAATCAAACAAGGATCTGAAACCCTTACTGAGCTTCTGGCCATTCTACAGGCTTTTGTTCATCATTATGAAAAAGTGTTTGCTTTGCAGGGTAATTCTGTTGCGCGGGAGGAGGCTCTTAAGGCTTGTATTACTGTTACTCCAAACTACATAGCGGTCGAGCAGCGTGCCTTTTGTGAGCAAATGCTTACCATCACTGACCTCAAAGAAGCGGCTTTTTCTATGGCCAATGATAAATCTCCAGGATGTGATGGCTTCCCCTGCGAATTCTACAAACACCTTTGGGATGCTGTTGGTCCTGACTTGCACAAAGTTTACCTCGAGGCCTTTCACAATAAAAGTTTGGTTACTTTAATTAATAAAGGGAATATCAAATTCATACCTAAATCTGGTGATCCCGAGGATATCTGCAATTGGAGGCCCATCACTTTGTTGAATGTCTCCTACAAGATAATTTCCAAAGCTTTAGTTCTCAAAATCAGACATCTCCTTCCTCTTATTGTTCACCCTGAGCAAACTGGCTTTATTAAATCCAGGTATATTCTTGACAACATTATTGCTGTCTGGGAAGGGATGGAATGGGCTTGTCAATCTAAATAGGCTACCCTGTTCCTCAAAATTGATTTTGCTAAAGCCTATGACCGCATTGAATGGCCTTTCATTCTTGCTATGCTTCAAGCTCTTGGGTTCGGTCCTCACTTCTTGCAGTCTGTGGAAATTCTTTTTGGTGATGCCTCTGCGTGCATTACCATCAATGGGTCTCAATCTGATACTTTTGGGCTTTTTAGATCCATCCGGCAAGGTTATCTGCTGGCTCCTGTTTTATATGTGCTTGCTGCTGAAGGCTTTGGGTATTTGCTTGCCAATTCTATTTCCTCTAGTTTGGTTCGTGGCATTTCCCTTCCTGAATCCTCTTCCCAGCTTGTTAATGGTCACTTTGCTAATGACTCCTTTCTCACTCTTATTGAGGATGAGGAGAACATCTCTAATGCCTTGCAATGCCTGGACACCTTTTGTCAAGCCTCTAGATCTGCTATCCAATGGTCTAAAACTCTTTGTTTCAGATAGTCTTTTCTTCCAGCCCCTCCATGGCTTGATAAAGTTGACTAGAAATGGGTTCAACATGGGGAAGTCTTCTGCTTCCTAGGCATTCCCTTTGCTTTCCATGGATCCTCTGTGAATTTATGGAATGCTGTGATTGCCAAGATTGAAAAAAAGTTGCAATATTGGATTTGCAAGCCTCTCTCCCTTGCTGGGAAATTTCAGATTTGCTCCAAAGTGTTGGCTGCTACTCATGTCTACTACTCCTCATGTGGGGCTCCTTCTAAGGCTTCTTATCTCAAGCTGAAACGTCTCCTCAGAGACTTTCTTTGGGCCTCTGGAGCTGACGGCCATGGGTTTCATAGGGTTGCCTGGGAGTTCTGTTTCCTTCCTCATGATTTTGGAGGCCTTGGCCTTCTCTCCACTCAGAAGCAAGGGCATGCTCTCTGTGCTAAGTGGATTATCCGTGCTCTTACTAGTGATGAGGCCTGGAAAATTCTTGTCAGGGACTGCATCTCTTCAGGATTCCCTGTTCACAGGCCAACTTGGAAGGGCATTGGTCTTCAGACCTTGCTCACTATGAAAGAACCTATTCAGATTCAAGGTACCTTCATCATCAAGAGCATTTGGAAAGCCTGGGAAGCTATTAAGCCCTGGCTCCGTTGGGATGGTGATGCCTTTCGCAATGGGCTTTCTTTCAATCAGCAGAGCCTCTAGTGGTCTCCGTTGTTTTCAATTCAAGGCATCCCCCTGGCCAAGACTCAAGGGACTAGTGCTCTGCGTTTTTTCAAATGTGGCATCCGGACTCCCAAGGACCTTTTCTCTAGAGCCTCTGTGGGTCTCCGTTCCTGGGAGGATATGCAGGTTCAGTATCATTTGGCTCGCTCAGATTGCCAGACTTTTGATCTATTGATTTTTGCGATCCCTACCAACTTGATTCATAAGATTGGTATTCAGGCTGTTAGGCCCTGGTGGAAGGATTGTAAATGGTATCCTGCCACGCCTTTCAACAATTACAAACCAAGGCTGGGTTATAGGTGGTTGTCCCCCCATCTTCCGATGGTGGATACCCTTAATCAGAGATGGCATCTTCATTCTTCCACTTCTCACTGGAGCTCTCGCTTTCAAACCGTCTGGGCTGCCATTACAGAGCCCAAGATGGCTCTTTTTGCTTGGTGTTTACTTTTTCAAGGGCTCCCAGTGGAACCTAGGCTCAAACATCTGGGTGTTCATGACCCTCGATGTCCTTTCTGTGGTCACCCTGAGACTTTCTTGCACATCTTCTGGTTCTGTAGGAGAGCTCAACAGTATTGGCAGTGGATTCGTGATTTCTTCAAACCCTTTCGGCCTGAGCCTTATTCCTGGCACATGATTGTCTTAGGAGATTCTCCTAGACATCCCTCCAAGTTTACCCAGATTTGGCATACTTTCAGGATGGAGATTTTGTTCACTTTATGGAAAGATAGGAACGCTGTTATTTTTTCTCACAGCTTTCTTGATACGAATGTTGCTCTGTATAACAAGGCTTGCATATGTAATAATGTTATGATGCAGATTCAAGTTCAAGCTAATAAAGTGGCTCACCTGCAGGAGCTATTCAATCATTGGGGCAATGCTCCCTGCACTGTTGCCAGGGTTCCCCTTGATGCCATTTCTGCTGAAGGTACTCCTCCCAGAGGCCGCCGCTCCTCGGCGCGTCGCTCACGTACCTTGCGGTCTCAGGCACCCCACCATCACTCTCCGAGAGGTGGCGATGATGGTTGGCGGTGCCGCTCGGCTTCTCCGCCTCGCCGTACTTCTGGGTGGTCTCCAACTCCGGCTCAGTCTGCCCCTCCTGATGCTCTTGGTTCTCGTCGTGGCTCTGATTGGCATCCTGCCACTTCTTCCAAGTTTCTTCACCTGGCTTTGGCCATTTCTCCGCCTAGGGAAGAAGAGAAAGATAAGAAAGAAGCTGAAGATGATGGATGGTCGCTTCCCGACCCTCCTGTTAACCCCAATGATGTGTGGGGTTCTGATGATAAAGATCCTCCTCCTTCTGCCACTGCTCTTGCTGCTTAAAGGCTTTATGCCTGTTTTTTTTTATGAATAGTTGTTTACCATTTTCGGCTCTGCCGTGTGAACTCTCTAGGGTGATTTCTATATCCCCAGGCCCGTTTTTTTGTAGATATGTAACTTTGATATTTTTTTAATTAAAAAGGCACTATTCATCAACATATATATATATCCAAAAAAATGCATCAAATGAGAGGACTTTTTGATCTAGACGCACCCTTCTCGACCAAAAGCGAAACATTTTTGGCGTATCTGAAACGGGTCCCAGAAGGAGCAGCTTCAACCAGGCCCATTAAACTTTTTCTGTCATATGCAGACATTGAAAACAAAATCATGGAGTACCAAATTTGGAATGGAAGACACAATACTTTATTCAATAATTTTTTGTCAAAGTTTGTTCCACAATACAGATGCATTCTCTTTTCTAGTGCCATCGCTCGTTAAATCATTGCTGACAGAGACATCTCTTGACCTACACAGATTTTCTGAAGACGTGGACAAATTTACAGCCATGGAAGAGCAAAACAAAAACGCCCTGTACTTAGAAATAGTGTTTCAGTGAGCGATTGGAGAACAGAGGATTACAAGAGCTTGCAAATTTTGAGTCTGTGTTGAAGTGGGCAGTTGAAATCTGAGAAGATATTGATTTGGGCAGTTGAAATCTGAGAAGAACAACGAAAATGGTGGTGTGCATTTCATCTCCCTATGCAGTGGGTTTGTGTGATTCGATCCTCTCACCTGCTGGTGTCAACAGAGTAGTGAGCCCTGGTTCTCTTCATGCTGCTGCTCGCTTCTCTTCCAATCTAATGCTAGGGAGAGAATCCTCTCTGGTTTGTGCGAGAAGAAAGAAGATGTTGCCCGGCCTGTGCTTTGTGTTCAAAGAAAATGAAGGCCAAATTGTGGAAGAGTCTCTGGAGTTTGCAGATTCGTTGAGAAGGGCTGTTGAGAATGAGGAAAAGGGGTTGCCAAGCAATGGCAGGGCCATCTTTGCTGCGCTTGCTTGGAGCCTCGGAATTACAGGCACTGCTGCAGCAGCCATTTACTACAGATTTCTCTTTGTAATGAAGGTTTGATCATTTCTGACCGATAAGCAATGGTAGCAGATTTTCACAATTCATAGAGTTGTAAGTTGCTGTTTTTAGGTTTGATTGTATTGTAATTTGCTGTTTTTGATTTCAAATGTGTGTGAATTTTTCAACACACAATCGAATCCAAAACAGCTACTTACATAATTTGTGTTCTTCAGCTATGCTCTGTTTCATTATGAATAATTTTTTTAGCACCATTTTGCAGTGAAAAAATATGTACTGGTTATGGACAGTCTTGCTGATTTGCAATCTGCATTCATAATTTACCTGCCCCGATCCTAAATGCTGAGATTTTTTATTTTATTCTGGCACAGATCTTTCCATGAACTCGAGTACTGGAAATTGAAAACAATTGTGCTTCAGAGCAAGTGCAACAATACTTGAAACCTCGATCTCCTATGATAGGACTCTGTACAATATTAGGAACTTTCTAGCCTGAAGCTGTTGTTTATGCAGTGCCCCATAAGTTTATGCATATGTGTTTCCCCCAAACAAAAAACAAATCAAAGTTTCCCAAGAAAACAGAAAAAAATTTGCCTTCAAAAATCCTATGACCCAATCTCAGTCTTATTTATCCAGTATTAACTTGTGAGATTCTTAAAATATATATGGGTAACAATGCATTAGATGTATAAACAACTTTTTTACATATATATAATTTTTGTAAAAAGTATCTGTCTATTGTTCTTAGATATTTAAACTTGATGATTTTCCCCCTTTTTCAAGGGAAGAGCTTTAACAGTGTTCCGAGTCAACCTAGTAGTTGTTTACAGTGGGAATGCACCTGCTGGTTACAGGAAGCCAATTTCAAGCAACTTAAATCAAAATGAGTAATATGATCTCTTGTTTTTGTTTTTATATTTTCCTTTATCTCATGACTGAGTTTTGCCTATTTTTGCTTAGGGTGAGGAGCTTCCTTACACGGAGATGCTGGGTACAGTTTTAGTTGCAGCTGTAGCAGCGGTATGTGTCCATTACCTTCTCAAAATATAGATCTTGAGATTCAAATTTTGTGTTTGTGTACTTATATGAAATTGTGATTCACAGTCTCCTTGAACATATTAAATCCCAATTTTTTAGGATTCAGAATTCAGATAGATATATTTTATGTGATATGCACTGATATCCTTCCAGGGAGATTGTTAAAACAGCAGCACCTATTGAAAATGCCTTTGATTGCAATCCATCCAGATAGATATTGTTAAAGCAGTTGCCATCTATTGTAAATTAAACATATGAATTTTTACTCTGGAAAAAATTGTATATAGCATATTTCCTTCAATGTTTCTGATTATACTCTGTGAGACATTCATTCTTTTTTTGATGATGGATCAGAAATGTCAATATAAAAAGGTTGGCTGTTCTGTTGCTGAATTATTGGCCCTATTGGCCCTATTAGTGACTAGTCCATCGTTGGTTGGTTTGTGGCTCTTTTTTTCACACTCCTTTAAACCACACTGCACCTGCTTGGGGATCCTAGCTTGGCCTGCTCTGCTGACCTGGGATCTGAAACCATGTTAACCTTCTGAAATGGAAATAAAATGGATCCTTTTATAGTCTAGATATTGAGCAATCTGTTTTTGGATCTACAGATGGCTTATAGTAATTTGAGACTACCTCATACTCCTTGCAAGAGGCATCTAACTGTGCTACAAATGAAGTGTATATAGCTTACCTCTTATAAGATTCGAATTTGTGACCTCTCTTTCAAAAATACAAGATCTCCACCACTACCAACTATAACTAATTCATCTCTACTTCAAACCTGACTCATTTTGTAACTAGATCATCTTATATGTAGATTCTTCAAATCTCTTCCCATGTTAGTGCTTTCTGACTTTCTTCGGCTTTGACAAAGTTGCTACTAAGTTCATTTTTGTGCATACAGGTTGGAATGGAGCATTGGGCTCGTTGGGTTCACAGAACTTACTGGCATGGTGCCTTGTGGTGCATCCACGAGGTATGAAATTGGTCCTATTGTAGTTCAAGCTATGGTGGATTTGGAAATGATCTTTAAACCCAATATTTCAATGCAACATACCAAACAGGTATAGTTACTCTGTTCTAATCAAACTCCCACTTGCTTTGGCAGTCTCATCACAGACCCAGAGATGGACATTTTGAAATGAACGATATATTTACCATCCTCAACTCCATCCCTGCCAATGTCTTATTAACATATGGACTCTACTGTAAAGGTCTTGTGCCAAGTCTTTGTTTTGGTGCTGTAAGGACTGCCCCTTACCATCTTCTATATTTAAAAAAAAAATCGATCTTGGAAAAAAGTGTAATAAGGATTTGGGTCACTCTATAGTCCATCATCTGGATAAATGCTGAAAAATTGCTTAATTCCTTTGTTTTTAGGGGTTCTAATGATGCATCTGAAGGGTTTAATGGGTTTGAACTTTTTCCAGGGAATAGGAATCACTATTGGTGGGGTTGCATATATACTTGTCCATGATGGCCTTATTGATAGACGTTTTCCTGTTGGGCCACTCGGTGATATTCCATATCTTCGAAAAGTAGCAGCTGCACATCAGGTTTGTGTTACAAACCCTCTTCTCATAAGTTGTTTAGTCTTATAACCTTTTATTCATCCATTCATAACTCAGAATGTTTATAACTGTCCTAGACTATACTATGGAAATCTTGGGCAGAAAAGAAATATATGTGACAGATTTGTGTTGATTCAACTACAGATTCATCATGCGGATAAGTTTAATGGTATACCATTTGGCATCTTACTGGGACCTTCGGTGGGTTTATTCTTCCTTCCTAACTGCATTCATGAATTGTTCTATTATAAGTGGAGCTTTTAGTAACTAAAATGCATGGAAAGTACTTATTTTATATATATATATTTTTGTATTGAAGAAGATTTGGAATCGACATCATTTAGATGTCTACAACATAGGCTTTGTTATCATTTGTATGTGACAGGAACTCGAAAATGTGGAAGGTGGCCTTGAAGAGCTGGAAAAATTTGTCAATAGGAGGAAGAAGGTCTCTAGAAGTTACATGGAAAACAAAAATGTTGCTGTAAAGCAGTAAACTCGACTTCTTTGTCCCTCTATTGTGGGCATCTATTGTTATTGAGTTTGGACTGTAACAAAAGGGTTTATAATTTTCGGTTTTGCCTTGAGTTGCTCCCTAATTACGGACCAAAAATGATGTTCTTAAAACGTCTTATTAAATTGGAGCATTCAACAACTATACAAAACATTGTACGATATATTTTATCTGGTATAACATTTTTTTCCAATGCCTTAAATAATATTATTTCTTAATTTATTTATTTTTGAATATAAGTAATTTGAATTGTTTAGTAATTGATCTTATTTGAATTCATGTTAAAGGTCAATAAGCGTCTAGCCTAGCAAAATCACTTGGGACATGATTGTGGCCTCAACGCTTTAAACTATCATGAATCTTTACATTCACCAAGACTGAGCTTTGGTGAGGTCTTGGTGAACCCTTCAACTTAACCAATAAACCAAAGGCTACTCAACTTATCTCTTATTTTATTAGACATATTAATTAAGATCAATATAAAATCTCCATTCATGTATGGGGAAGCTATATGCACAAGCTATTTAAAATATTAACTCAAATTGAAAATTCTTTTGGTCCGCTATATTGTTTAGTGAACAACATTTAATATATGATTATACCTAAAAAATAATCTAATGAGTGATTAATTTCCAGAAAGTAATATGTGCATGCTCCTTCAAATATGTCTCATTCTAATTTCTTATAGACTTTTACATTATTTATTGATCAACAATTGATATCTTATTATATTAGATATAGCTTAATATACTAAGATATCGACCACTGATTGCTTAGTATATTAGATATATCGTAATAAAAGGGTAGCAACCATTGATATCTAGAATATTTTGAGATGTCAATCATCCGTCAATAAATAATCTAATAGTCCAAAAGTATATATTAGGTTGAGTAAACATTTTAATATAGTTTAAGATATAAATTATTAATCAATAAATAATCTACTAGTTCAAAAGAAATTTGGGTTGAGTAAACATTTCTAATATCACGTCCTTATTAATTCCTAGAATGAAATTAAAACGATTATATTAGAGAGAATTAATGGTGGGAAGTAAAGATTTATTTTCTTAGAAGATAACATTCTTAGAGAATAAGTAATGTAAGTTGATTTATTTTGGCATCAAATGTTTTTACAAAACTTATTTAGAAATGAAGACCACTAAGAATAATTATTGTATCAACTAAATACACTAAAAAAAACACTTGTGAGACATACATGAATCATCATAGTTTATTTTATTTATCATATAGGCATGCTACCTCATTTATGCCTTATTTTACATCAACGCTAGAATAGTCATTGAAAGCATAATATAAAACAAATACTTATCAAAATTTGCAAATAAGATATCAACTTCTTAACCATGAAACCACAAAAAGTCTATGCAAGGATTATGATACAACGTTGACTAAATTTTTTAATTAATTAAAAATAAAAAAATAGTACTATTTTCATTTTTCTGTTTTACAAAAGCTTTAAAAATGAAAATACTACTATTTAAATTTTTAATTAATAAATTTTTTTGCTCAACGATGCATCATAATCCTTGCATAGACGTTCCATGAAAGCATAATATAAAACAAATACTTATCACAATTTGCAAATAAGATATCGACTTCTTACCCATGAAACAAATAAAAATAGTATTAGTAAATGAACTCTATGGTACTTGTATTCTTAGTAAGCATTGAATTTGAGGCCTCATATGTCATAGTTATTAAAGGTCATGATAATAAAGGAGAAAAAGGAGAATATAAGTGATGTGCATTGCAACATAACATTGGCAAGTCATACTTGATGTTTTGTGTTGGAAATATTGTAAGTAAAGTATTCATACCCTTTGCATAAGTATGATCTCAACATAAGGTATAAATAGCTCTTTCTATATTTGCCTATGATTTAAAAGTTGAATAGAAGATGACCTCTTTAGACATCCACTCACATTTAGAACAATTAATTCTATACTATCTAGTAACTTGCTTCAAAAAAAAAAAAACTATGTAGCAACTTATTGTTGAATTGAAGTTTGCTCACTTTACACTGTGTTTTTTGAACTAAGGTCTCACTATTGGTAAATGATTGATCTATTTGGGTGTTAAGCTTATCATATTTCCACGATCCATATTGATGCTTGAAAATTGCTTTCTGGATTAAACCTATAAGAGTATTTGCATTGACATTTCGGGTCACACTCTGTGAACCAACATCAGGGTGAGAACAACTGAATTATTTGGGTGTTTCAAACCTATATGTCCATTTTTCGGGCACATTAAGACAATCATGTATGTGTTTTAGCTTGGTGTTCATGTTCAAACTATCTATTCTTAGATCATGATTTCTTCAAACCTTTAGACCAAAGCCTTTTACTTGGCACAATGTCATTTTACGGGATAAGGAGATAGATTTAATTAAATATGTCTAGATGTGGCATGCTTTTAAAACTTATATTTACTATAAGGAAAGATAGAAATGCAATTATTTTTTCTCAAAATTTAGTTAATGCACTTTTCTACTCACCAAATCTTTAGTGATCAATTTTATTCATGTAAATGTAGGTGCAATCCAATAAAGTTGCCATGAAGGCATTGCACCTCCATAGTTAATTTAACCATTGAAGTAATGCTTGTGTACTATAGCTTGGGTTCCTCTATATTTACCAACCCATGCTAAGTCCCCTTAGGACAACAATGGAGGCACTTTGATTCCACTTTGTGCTACTTCTAGAGCCACTATAGGTGGTCCGCTCCTCCATCAACAATGCAATAGACTAGTTGGTTACACTGCCATAAATTTGATTACTACACTCTTCTGTGTCCTCTCATTCACACAAGTAGATTCCTTGCCATGGCCAAGGAAAGTTTCCTTATTTGGTCCCTTGCTACATAAAAATGATACTCAATTACCTAATAGTGGGCAGAGTCACAAACTCAAGGTTAGGAGAATAAAGAAAATATTTTCACTACTTGATGATGGAAGAGAATTCTCTTCAATAGAGACGAGGACAACCCAAATGATAAGTGTCCTTTGCCAAATTCAAGTTTTATAACTTTGGTTGCATAGACTAATGTTATATGACATCATTTTTTTTGTTGCATAAGAAAGTCATTTACAATCCTTCATGATCTTCACCTAACTTAATAACATCATATTTCATCCAATATCATTGTAGTCTATTAGGTTTTTTTATTTTAGTTACCAATCTTTATAAACTTAACTTTTCTCGGTAAAATCTAGTTCGAATGAGTGAGACCCTAAAACATGTAGAATTTGAACCATCAACCTCTAATTGACAAGCACTCAATAACTATCAATTAATCATAGTTTAATAGTATTAGGAAACCATCTTTTGAAAAATAATATATAATTTCATTTCATATAAAAACAACAAACAAACAAACAAAGGAAGGAAGAAAAAGTGAAAACAATATATATGAAAGACCTCTACATTAATATGTCATAACATCCAATCAAAACGTGCTAAGGCTATGACTGCTTACTTCCACGTCTTCTCTTCCCTGTACCTATCACCATAATAAACCATTAGCATACTCAATTTAGAAGTTATATATCACAGACAAACCTTGAAAGCTACAAATTATAGACCAAATTTAAAGTAGGCCCTCTGAAATCCTCCTATTTCCAAAACACAATTTATGGCCAATAAAAGATACGATAGATTGCTTGCCAGCAATACCAATTCTGAAAAATAAAAAAACAATCAGCCAGATCATTAATCAGTTCAATTTTGTGTTTATGTTGTAACTTGCACAGTTGCTCTGACTTAGACAGCAAGGGTACACAATTATTCCAATTTTAATTCAGTTCTTTTCAGACACTCAAAATACAAAGCAAATTTTTCTATGCCCACAAAATCATTCTTTGCCAACAATGTTAGAAATTTGTTTGTATTTTGACCATAGT
Source organism: Thuja plicata (assembly GCA_018584345.1). NCBI lineage: Eukaryota > Viridiplantae > Streptophyta > Pinopsida > Cupressales > Cupressaceae > Thuja > Thuja plicata. Next base: position 927,912 of record MU226363.1, on the reverse strand, counting down.
AACTTTCACAGACTGGAATGGGATATATAATACCTTCCTAGAGACTTTAGAGGCTTGGATTTACTCGATGTCTAGAGATGGCGAATTGTGCTACACACAAATTGGATCACGAAATTGAAGGTAAAAAGAAGAGAGGCTTTTTAAGGATACATTTTTTCTGAATATCTCATAAAAGATCTATTTGGAAAAGGATTGAGTTTTTAATTTCTTGTTTTTGTTTATAGAAGGAGTAAAATAAAGGTACTGATTTTGACAAACATAGGTTGAATGTGTCACTTGGAGTAAGTCACGAATAAACTATTGACAACAAAATATAGGCCATAATAGACCACTTATGACACACTATCAAAACAACTAGGAACCCACCCCAAGGGTGGGTAGAAATTTCATCCACAATTAGGGGAAGAGTTTGGGAACAGGAGGAAGAACAACCTTTCTACCTATGATGAACAACAATTCAAGCAATACTATAATTTAAAACATCATTACAAGGGAGAGCATGAGGGGAAATCTCCTTAGAGAGTTTGTCAGCACTTGGAACAGACTCCTTACAAGGCGAAACATCATCCACCAAAGGTTGGAGCAAGATAAGAGTATTAGATAGAATGAGGTCCATAAGGCCAAAGGAGACCACACTAGTAGCAAGAGGTGGAGTAGGATCTACGAGGCCTAAGGAAGCCACAATGACAAGAAGAGGCTCGACATCATCCTTCGAGGAGCCATCATCAGCCTATGAGAGTCATCAAAAGAAGAATTAGAAGCTCAAACAGTCAAATGATCACCTTCCACCAAGTAAAACACCTTTACAACACCAGAGAGAGTTTTCACTTTCTTTTTTTCTCTCTTGTTCCTATCAAGATAATAATAACTTTAATAACATTTACGATCAAAATTATTTGGAAGGTTTGAGAAGCCATCAATCCTTGGCTCTTCTAGAAGGGAAATGACTTTTTCAGTTTTCTCTCTAGTAACCTGTAGTCTCTATCTAGGTCTCTTACCATCAATTTCTAAGACAAACCTGTAGTCATAATTTTTAAGATACGGTCTCTCAAGTTTTTCAAAAGAGTCATCAAATATATCTAGTGTCTTTACTTGAAATTTTCTCTCTTTCTTCTCATGATCTCAAATAGAGGCCAATTATAACTTGAACAACACAAATAAAGAGTCTTTCTAGTTTATTATTGTGCATTGCAATTCAAGACCTACACAAGATTTCTTTGAGATTGACAAAGACTTGGTGGAAATATTGGAAGTAAAATATTGATACCCTTTCCATATGTATGATCTTAACAAATGTCATAATTAGCTCTCTCTACATTTGCCGATGGTTTAAAAGTTGAATATGAGATGACCTCTCTAGACACCCTCTCACATTTAGAGAGATTGTTTCCAAACTATCAAGAGATTTATTGTTGAATAAAAGATTGTTCATTACACACTATCTTTTCTTTTCCAAAGCCTCATTATTGGTAAATGATTGATCTAATGGGGTGTTTCAAACCCCAGGCTTCCATTTTGTGGACACATCAATAAAATCATGCATCTAGTTTGGTTTGCTTCTTATGTGCAAGCTATCTAAACTTAGATCATGATTTGTTCAAACCTTTTAGAACAAAGCCATTTACTTGACACAATGTCCTTTTAAGGGATAAGGCTAGACTTAAATCAAATATGTTTAGCTTTTGTATGCTTTTAGAATTTATATTTGTAATTATATGCTTCTAGTTTGCAAACTAGTAAAACCTATTATTTTACCACTAAATAACATAAAAATATTACTTTTCTACGAGCAACTCAATGAAAAATGAAGTACATAAATGAACAATTACCTTTGTTTACCTTACTTATTGTAGTTTGATTTCATTGGCTTCCTCCTCCTTGAATTTTCAGCACGTTGATGAGCTCTCAGAACTAAATCAATCTCCAAAATGACTTCAAAGGATTAGAATAGTGTTGTATAATGCAACTAGGATGAACCTAAGATGCTCAAATTACAAATACTAAATAGATAATGGATGAATGATTATTTAAAATGCCTAATACTGCTAGCTATGATCCTATATGATTAACTAAAGCCAAAGGCACACCTTGATAATGTTAAGTGCTCACAATATTGCTCTTAAAATGCTAGAAATCTCAAAACACTAGAATGCTAATTAGCTTCAAATGAAGGCCAAAGTGCTCCTTTTATAGGCTTTTGCAACACAAAATCCCTTGTGGCAAGATCTAAAGGTTGATATTGAATCTTGGAGAAAGGAATGACCGAGGTTGAATTGGTTAAAAGAGTTGAGAGGGAATAGGAAGTAGTTGGATTGCGAGAGAGAGAGAGAGAGAGAGAGAGAGAGAGAGAGAGAGAGAGAGTAGGGGGAATGACAATGTAGGGTCATGTGGGAAGGAGAGACACTTGTCAAGTGTCACTCCATGACTCATGAGAGGATGAGGGAAAGACAATTTCTAAGTAGGACTCTTTGTACAAGTGTCCTTGTGAGTCACCATTGACCAAGTGAGGTGGAGGGACAAGGTGGCAAGGACTTAGTCTTATGAGGACATGTAGCCATGAGACTAAGTCTCACAAGACCACATATCCCTTTCCTCCCCTAAGTAATAGGGACACATTGTTGATGATAAATGGGCTAATTTGAAAATAAAATAAAATAATTTGTTTAGCCAAGGGTGAGTTGGCGGATGAGGTGGAATAGAAGACCTAGTCATTGTGATGACAAGGTAATTAGACATTTATTGAAAATGGTTTAATAGTGGTATTTAGAAGACTTTGGTTTAGAAGAAATAAGGTAAGATGAATTAGCTAAATAAATTAAAGAATTTATTTAGTAATACCAGAAAGACTATTAATTAAATAATAAATATTTAACTAATTTTTCAAGTCAAATTTAAGTGTATACGGTAATGTAAGAAACTGCATGTGTAGGATGTTTTATGGCATCTATTATGTTTTTCATTCCATAGGAAAATCAATTACATTCTTTCATTATCTTGACCTAACTCAAGACTAGCATTGCTTCATCCAATATTATCACAGCCTATTAATTTTTTTATTTTAGTTACGAACCTCTATAAATTCACATTTTCTTAGTAAAACTTAACTCGAATGAATGAGACCCTCGAAAATACAAGATTTGAACAATCGACCTCCAACTGACAAGCTTTCAATAACTATCAACTGATTATAACTTAAGAATACATGATTTTTACTCAATCTATTTCTCTAAACAGAAGTCTGTTACTCAATCTATTTCTCTAAACAGAAGTATGTTTTTAAAAATAATATATGATTAAATTTCATTAAAAAAACAAAAGCAACATAGAAAAAGTGGGTGATATTTCACAACATCCAATCAAAATGTCCTAAGGCTATGGTTGAATACTTCCACGGCTTCCTTGTTATTGAATGTTAAGTGTACATAATTTAAAAGTTTTATGTTACAGGACAAGCTTTGAAAGCTACAAAGCAAAGACCAAATCTAGAGTAGGCCCTCTGAAATCCTGAATAGAAAGACATTAGAATCCACAATTTTACAAACACCATTTATGGCCAAAATGGAAATAAAACATACGATAGATTGCTTGCCAGCAATACCTAAGTTTTCTAAAATTTTCATAAATGAGAAACAATCAGCCAGATCATTCAGTTCATTAAATTTGTGTCGCTGTTGTAACTTCCACTGTTTAGACAGCAAGGGCACACAATTAGTCCATCTGTACTTCAGTTCTTTCAAGCACCCAAATTTTCCTATGCCCACAAAATCATTCATTGCCAACAATGCACGCATTAAACTCTGTTAGAATTTGTTTGTCGAGACTCTTTCTTTTAAATATGATCTTTTGTTACCATAAAAGATAATAGTACTTAATTCATTTGAAGAACCATCTAGATTGGGATATTTTAGTTGAGTTTAGATTCGGAAGATGGTCAATATTATGTTCTTCAATCTAGATTGGGATATTTTAGTTAAGTTTAGATTCGGAAGATGGTCAATGTTATGTGAGGGATCTTATCAGAGTTAAGCCATCCGTGTCTTGTTCATAAGAAGAGAGGCAAAATGTTATGTAAGAGGATTATAATCAATCTTTGTCAATCACATTATCTCTAGAACCTAGAGGCTAAGAGTCATGTGATTGGGATCTTGTATATCTTCTAGAATCTAGATGCTAACAATTGCATGATTGGATCCCTTTTATCTTTGTCAATCACATTATTTCTAGAACCTAGAGGCTAACAACCACGTGATTGGGATCCTCTATCACATTTGGAAGACTATGCTTTTGGTTTAAACTTTGTAGTAGTTGTGATATTGCAAATGGGGTGGCAAGCTAAGTAGGTTTAACTTTGGGGTAAACTCCATGGTTAAGCATGCTTGAGTTGGAGTAGTATTGAGATGGGTGACCTTTCGAGAAGGTCCAATGCTTCACCTTTGTGAGCATCACCTACATGCAATGAGTGCTAATTGTTCTATTCATTCTCATGAGAAACGAATTCTTGTGAACCACTACTCATGAAACACGGGCCAATGAGTTTGACCAAAAAACTATACATTTAAATCTTACGAACAATATCACAATTCGACTTATTGTAGAAAATGTCTCCTATGTATCAATTGTAGTTTTTTTTAGTGTTAAGTTTTAAGATATGATTAGTGAAAAAGTTAATGTTATAAATTTAGATATAGGTTGATAAAGTTGCTTTAAAGGTTTTTTATTTGTAGGTTTTTGTTGAGTATTGAGTTAATGTTGTGTATATTATAGTGCACATGTCGTCACCTTTTTTTGACAGTTATGCTTCACCTCTACATGGATGCTAAAATGGTTGTAGCTACAATATTTATTCTAGAAACATATCTCATGACCCCCTTAATGTACACATCATGGATGGTCTTCCTTACCTCACTATTATTTTTCTACTCTATAACACATGATTGTGATATCCTTCATTGTCATGACAATTTAAAGTTTGCCTAGATGAACTAAATTATTTCTCCTATTCACTCAACTCCTAGTGATCAGAGTGTTTAGATGGTGTGTAGGATAAACATATAGAATAGCATGCAAATATCATTGCTCCTACCTTAAGAAAGTCCACGAGATAGTGAATCCAATTGATAGGAATAACTCACTAGATTTCCAGTGTGTATTTTCTTTATTAAGTACTAATGATGAACAAGGATCTTTCAAGGTGGTTTTCTCTTTGGACGAATGTGAGTCTTGGATGCATTCCACACAAGAGGAAATTATGACTTTAGATAGTTGTGATAGTTGCATGATTGGGTGACCCCACAATAGTGGATTTCACTTTTTTGAACATCCTAGTTTTTGTAGAAATTACACCTTTTTAATAAAATATGATGATTTAAGCCTTGAGAGGTCCCATTTGAAGGAATTAACTGAAAATGGTTAGATAAAAGTATCTTAGATCAAACTCTCTTTGATATAATCTCTCTACTCCCCAGTCATACCTGCAATCAAGTCTCCTTTACACGTATCAAAATGCTGACAAAAAATCACTTTCACATTAGCTTTTTTGGGGATCAAATTAATTCACTTGACAAACCTAGATGCAAGATGGTACTACTAAAAGAAAGCTTTCCAATGATTATGATTTTAATATATATTGAGATTATTATGACTTAGTATTTTTAGTTCTACTAAACATAGGTTTTTCACCGTATATCAATTTCTATGTTCAATGCTTATGGGAAAATAGAAAAATAGGGAAAAAAAATTAAAAATATCTAGACACTAGGTATTTATGTTCTCTTTCAAACAAAAAAAGGAAACATGAATTTCGATATATACAAAATAAGTTAGGGGTGACCAAATGAACATATGTCTAAATTATAGTTAATGTCACTTCAAAACTTAATAAACTATAAAATTTTCAACCAAATCAAATGAAACCAATCAGATACACTAGATATTGGTGTTACAAACCTATATTTGAAAGAATTATTTTTTATCCTGTTAAAAAAATTATGCTCGACCAAATGAATGTCACTCTTTAAAAATGCTTTTTTTTTATACAAACTACTTTTTGAAGGAGATAGAAAAATGGATACAAATCAATTCTGATTTAAAAAAAAAAATTTAGAATCTACACACAAAATGATAAAAATCATTAGATTACATAATCTTTAAATTCCTAACAGTTTTGCAGCAATAGGTGTTCGAATGCGAAGTTTTTTTTCTTCAGAATGTTAATTTTAGTGTCAAAGTTGGCAAAAAAGTGTTAACCCACTATTGTGGAACCACCCGATCTTGTTAGTTTGCTTTGATGAAGAAAGTCCATTGGTTGCAATTATGCATTTAAAAATAAATTTGATCTAAACGGTTGGTTAGAGTGGTACAAGGCTAGATTAGCGGCCAAGGACTACACCTAGAGGGGCATGGACTTGATTTAGGTAAAAATTTATCTCTTGTTTCTACATTACCTTTTTTTATATTCATTTTACCTATTACTATTAATTGTGATTATTAAATTGATCAAATTAATGATCTTTTTCAGGATAGGAGGAGATTTATATGTAATAGCTTGATGGGTTACTGTGAAAGGAAAAAAATACTTGGTTTGCAAGTTAAAATGGTCATTTTATAGTCTAAAACAATCACCTAGCATGTGCTGCAAAATTTTTGTGCCTTTTATTTGAATTTGGTTTATATTAGGAGGTAGGAGGATCATTGCATTTATCATATATTATAAGGATTAGATACTAATTAATGTCTTGTATTTTGATGACATGTTAATTATGGGTAACAAAAAGGTAATGAGTAGGGAGCTCAAGAGTCAACTTTCAAACACCTTTGATATACGAAATTGAGGATTTCCAAAAATGCTCTTGAGATGGAGATCAATAGGGATCAACTACACAAAAATATTCAGTTAATTTATAGTGAATATGTTGAAACCATTTTGTGAAGATATGATATGTAAAAATATAATCCACTAAGTATTCTATTTCTAGTTGGAAATAAGGCTTTCTTAGACATGTGTCATAACTTTGATGATAATTTTGAAGAGATTCCTAAGGTGTATTACATTTTTTTCCATTAGTAGTTTGATGTATACAACGGTTTGCATTAAACCATACATTGTCCAAGTAGTGGGAGTTTTGAGTAAGTTTATGTCTATCCTTCGTAGAGAGTATTGGAATTTGTTAAAAGTGTGTTTATATATTTTTGAGAAACTTCTAATTACTATTTGATTTATCTGATGAACTATAACTGTTTATATGTTTGAAGTCATTTGTTGATATTCAACCGAGTTGCAGAAGTGATGATAAACATTATTAGTTAATGTGTTGTCATTGATGTCAACTTACTTGAGTATTATTATGGTGGAGAACATTTGTTATGTATTTAAGATTTGGAACAAACAATGTTTATGTGGTCGGAAAAATGAAGAATTCTGTATACACCGAGTGACAGAGAACACCGAGTAAAATCTAGTGTATATCGAGTGATAGTATTAACTGAGAAAGAGGTTGCCGACACAACTATTGATCAAACAATTAATTTAAACCAAGGCAGACTAAATGTTGAGCTGGAAATTGATGATTTCAAGGTAACATATAAAGTTTATTATTTGATCAAACGGTTATGAAAATTCAAGGAAGATCGGACGACAAAGATTGAAACATGTTTTTAACACACCAACCGAGGAAGGGTCAAGCAGAAAAATGAACGATGGAGATTAAGCGACAAGATTTGAAGGATGAAAATTAAATGATACATGATGTCTATATAAGAGACAAGAGATTCATTTGTGAATCACAAATGCACACTGATGTTGAAGCATATTACATGTGAAATTGATGCATGACTGATCAAGCTAGTTAAAGACAGAACCGAGTGCAATTTCTGCAGACATCGCTGAGCAAATAGAGGATAACCGAGCATAACAATGATGAAGAATGAGATGAACTGAAGTGAAAAAAATTGATCAGAGGTATTATGTAACTAGAATAGATCTGGATATCTACAAATCAAAGTTGTATTTGAATTAGATCACTACTGTATCAGTTTAACCATTGTTACAGATAAATCTCTTAACCGAGTGGGATAGTGAATCCTTATTATTACATTCAGAGAATGTTAATTGTTTTCTTGTTGACCCCATAGTGAATGCATGGTCAAGA
>MU226363.1:888219-900217 GCA_018584345.1 Thuja plicata | reverse complement strand
ACATCAAACATGCTGAAACCTTTTCTTACTGAAGTATGCAACCAAACTCAAAATTTCTCCTACTTTGTGCTGAAACCACTTAATGGAGAACAACCATTTGTATAACTTTCTTTCATGAAAAGATGAAGATTACCTGGACCAGAATTGCAGCGGCTGCTCTTTTTTCTTTCTTGACTTGAAACACTGCAGATTTATAACCTTTTGTGTAGCTTCATCAGGTTCTTTCTTGGTAGAGTCGCCATCTCCTTACAGAGGAGAAATTTCAAACAGAAAAAGCTATTTTCCAAATTCTTTTCAATTCTAGGTTCATTCTAACCAGCAAAGTCATGCAATCCTTTCGCTACAAATAAAAACACTTCCAGGCTATTCACATACATAGATCTGAACAAATTTTAGATTCTTTTCCTTGACACTCTTTCTTGATCAGATTCATAATATTGATTTAGCCAAGTAAGGAAACAAACGCCTTAAACTTGCCGATCTTAGATAGTAAATAACAACTGATAATCAGAAATTACACTGGCACAAAACAACCAGGATTCTCCAAATTTAAAACAGAGTTGCCACCCATAACATGTATGGGATTAGGATTCACAATATTTTCCAGAAATGAAGCAACAAATGATTAGCTCCTATGAGATTTTAAACTTCACTTCTCCGATAGATTACAATTACTAGGGTACTTTGGTATTCAACCTTTAAAACTACAGAAATTTTGAAAGTTTCAACAAGATTTTGTTATCTCTGTCCCCAGTAGAGTCACCATTTTGTTAGCTCTTTTTCTTGTATCCTCCAATTCTAAAAGAGAATACGCAAACTAGAATTGGGGATCTTAGTCCAACTCACAAGAATCTTCTTCTTCATACAAATTGAGGGGCAAGAAAAGGCTAATTGATGAGGATTTGATCCTCCTTCTGCTTCGAGTTCCACACACTTAGGTGGGTGCACCTAAAACATACCAAATCTGCATACATAAATACTTTCTCACTAAAACCTTTTATGCAGACATGAAAATCAGTGGATATTTCTCAGACTTATAAGATATGGGAGTTCAACTCAACCAATCTTATGCAGGATCCCACCTACATGATTTGCTAAGAACTAGGAAAATGGTCAATGCACCAACAAGGATATTCACCCTTCTTCTCTTCGAACCTAGAGGCTCAGGCATGCTAACCTATCAGATTCACTTCTACAAGGAATCACCAAATATATTTTCACTATTCAATTCAACTTGTACACATCTCTGCAAGATGATCACAGTAATGGAAACTGGCCTTTGGGGCTGCCTTTAAAAACTGACAAGATCAAGTAACTGGGATATGGCATTGGGCATACACATTCCATGGTCGACATTCTTCCATGCTGCCAAGCAGCAACTGACAAAACCCAACAGGTGAAAATATTTTAATCTCCCAAGTTGCCTATTCAGAACAATTATGCAAATCACCCTGTTAGATAGCGGTAAATGCATTTGGTTTTGATTTTGAAAACAAGTCAAATGATCTTTTGAGGATCCGAGATTTTGAACATTGGAAGTATGCTATATGGGGAATACGGATCCAAAAGGGAACCTCTTGAAAATTATATAGGAACATTTGGAAACCCCTCAAAAGTAGCCACTTGAAAATGCAGGAAACCAAAAACATAGGGAATACTGATTTCTGCAAATGGAAAGAAACTTGGAAAGTATGCAAACATAACTCTCAGGATCTGAGACCTGGAAAACTTGAAGTAAATTTTGTCTATAATTAAGGGAAACCAATTTCCTGATGTGACCAATCATAGTGCTCAAGATATAACCTCGCAAACAGGGCCTTTGACCGAGCTGTGCAAATGATTTGCATCAAATTGTTAGAAACTGCAAACAAAATTGGATTGGCAAATTGGACAAGCGGATTCATCATGACCTAACAATCATCAGGATAGCACATTTCCATGCCTAGAATATAGGGGAGCTTTCAATTATGCATTTCACTCATCCGGGTGTGAAATGTAAGACCTCAAAGTAGGTCATTCAGAAATCTGCATTTGACAATTTGGCACACTGATAGAAACTGCAAATGGAAATGGCTTAGCAAACTGACCAAATGGATTTTTCATGACTTGAGGATGGAGAATCAAAAATTATTTGACCTATAAAATGGATTACAAAAGGAATTCTTTCAATTAGGTCATAAGGTCAAAAGTTATGGTCAATCAAACAGGGCTACTCAGAATTCTGATCAATTACACAATGCATGCCAACAGTAAACTACCAACTTTGAGGGGTTTGAAAACTAATCAAAACATATCGAAATGAATTGGGATTCAAAAAATAGGTTCTCTGATACACATACTCAAGATCCCCAAAGTGGCGGGTCATGAAACATTTTTGGGTGCAAGATATTCAAAGGCAGACTAGGCTAGTTACAGCAGATTAACACTTTGACATAAATGCAGATTTTGACAAGTGCCTAAAACAAGACATCACGAAATAACTCAAAAATTGAAACTAACGAACTAAGATGTCTTCAAATGTCAAAAAAAAGGTGATTAGCACTTGACATGCATGGTAGATCTCAGATTTCCATCAGGGCAAATAGGCTCAAAAAGCACTTTAGGGGGTCAAAATGCAAAATTTTAACATGGTACTTCAAAAAACCTTACTGCTTTTTTCAGTCCCAACAGGGATGACACCCACAAAACTTCACTATCTGCAGAATGGAAGGGAGCTAGTAAAGGCTTACAATTGATCACTTTTGATGATCTACCCTATTAGGAGTATTAAAGTGGAGACCGGTTAAGATCTACTATGTTAAGAGCTTTAGCAACACTGATTAAAGTGTGCACTCGGTTAAGAGATTAACAGTAGAACTGTTAAGTCCACCTTTCTTGAAAGGATTTCTTAAGGGTACTACACCTATTAGAATGAGTACATATGATTGACCTGACTGTATGAAATCTACAATTTTTTATTACAGATCCATTAAAGCTCTCATACAAATAATATCACCTTAGGTGACTGATTAATTCCTTTCTCTACTCGTCGATAGCCTATGTTCTTATTCTTGAAACTGATTTGATTCTTTTCTTTCCTTCTGCATGAAATCTCTTGTCTGGTCTTTAGATGCTCTCCATGGCTATAATCTTCATCGAACAACAACATGCTCACAATAGATTGAGAATCTATTTATATAAGTATTTGACCTATCTTAGAATCATGCATTACAATGTTAACTCTTAGATCCAAGGTTTACAACTTGACCTTGATCTTTAGTTTGCATTTTTTAAATTAGTAAAAATAATTAAAACAATAATAAATACATTGCTTCCTCTACACATAATGGTTTTAAAAAAAAATCAAGAAGCTATATATACAACTTCAGTTATTTATCTGACGTGGAAAGTCAGATCCACTTTTTGCGGGATGTAACTGACTGTCAGTTCTTGGTCGTTGGGTTGAACTAAAAGTCTGTCGGTGTTCCTTTGTTGAACTGATCATCAGGTTCGCTTCATCTGTCGGGTTCCTCTCTTTTCTGTTCCACCAGGTTGCAGTGTTATTACTCATCGGGTTCCTTTAACCTTTTTGTCATCGGGTAACACTGAATAGTGTTTGTCGGGATGCTTTGAACTTGGCAGTATTGGGTAACCTTGGCATCGGGTAGTGTTATCTCCTGTCTGTTGGTGTAGTGTAAACTGATGGTGTAGATCATGTTTTTCCTTGTGTATACTAATAGAAAAATATAATGCCTTCAATCTCCCCCTTTGACATTAGTATCAAAAAATGATATGTGCATAATACTAAAGTGTTTAGTATGTACACCATGTTTATATCCTTGTCATTATATGACTCCCCCTAACTATATGCATTGGTATAATATAAGTATATATGTACATGTATACTTGCCTCTATACTATACATCCATGTTCTTTTCTCTTTCAGTTGTATGACTGTAGACATCATTTCCTCTTTTCATTTCCCCCTTCTTTTTTTTATTGTGACTATACATATCACTTCCCCCTTTATACTAATTAAACTGTACATATCACTTCCCCATTTATTTGATACTCATGACAAAAATGTACAACTTATAAGATGCCAAAAATTGTGACAAAAATGTGTAACTTACAATGTGTCAAGAATATGGGAATGGGTTGTCTTGATATCTTCGAGCAATTTCTCCCATTTTTCTTTTATGAGTTCTAGTGCCATGTGCTCTAGCTCTAGCCTTGCATGCATATCATAAATGTTGTCCAGGACAGACATTTCTGGGGTGACAATCAGTGTGTTTTCCTCTGCCACATATTGTTACAGTAGTGAAAGTGTCGGTAAGAGCTGAGCTTGAAGCTCATTTACCTCATCTTTGTACTTCATCTCTGCAATCTGTATGTCCTGTCTCAATTTCTGAGCCTATTTGAGTTTCTCATTGTGCAATTTTATTGCCTCTTCATTATTCATGAGACTTTGTGCACTTGTCTTAAGATCAACATATATTTGTGCTATCTTGTCGGTGTACTCCTATGTGAGTTGATCAAGTGTACACAATTTTTGTATCAAATTAATAACTTCTGAGATGATTGGATCAATTGTGATCACCAATTCAAAAAGCTTTACCTTCTGTAATGCCACTTCCTAGCTTATCTTTTCTGCTAGCTTTAACTCATACTTTTTTTCAAGTCTTTCTTCTATGACCTTCTCAACATTGATGTTCTGAGATGTGATTGCCTTTGTGAGAACCACTAGTTGATCAAGCATTGGGGTTGTTTGATCAATATCTACATCCGGTACTATTTTTTGAAGTATACCTATTGCTACTTCCAGTACCTTTGCCTCCTTTGTGGCTTTCCTTAGTTTGTCTTGCATTGCCTTCCTCTCACAGAGTCTTGCATACTTGGTCAATTCAGTTGGATCCAATTTCCTCAGATCACAAACTAGAATTTAAATGATTTCATCCAGAGTTACTGGATTCTTATGCTTTCCCTTCTTCTTATTTGAGACTTGTGGGGATGCAGATGTATGAAGTGCTTGGTGAAGGCTTTGTTGATGATGCTTCTTGTGTTTTCTTCTTGGAGTGTACCTGTCAGTTTGGTGAAGACATCTCTCCATCAACCTTGGGTGTCTCTACAAACTCTCTTCTATTTTCTTCTCCAGCTCATCCTTCTTTTCTTCTTCACTCTTATCTTTCTACTTTTCCTCCTCTACCTTTTGTGTTTCTTGTTTATTTTGATCAGTAGATTTATCTTTCTGATCGTCAGTTGCAGCTTTCTTTGTAGTTGTGTCCTTTGTATTATCTGAGGTGTCTTTTACCTTAGCATCACCCTTGTCCTCAGGTGTGCTTGTGTCCTTTTCATTAGATCCATCATTAACCTCTATTATATTGATTTCCTTCATTAATACAGACATATTTCTTTGTGTGCTAGCTTTGGATTTATCTATAGTGGTGTCCTGCTCGTCGGTTTGATCTTTTAGAGAAGTGACATCCTCATATTTTTATACTTTCTCTTCAGGGTCTGGTTCGCTTAAGTCCATGAATGATGTTCCCTACAATGTCTCATCAGCAACATTCATATCTTTATCCTCTGATGTCTTTAATTCTTGTTGCCTTCCCTAATCCTTGAGTGTTATGAATATTACATTATCTTTCTTTTATGGATCTATATCAGAGTCATAATTTGTGATGTCTTGAATGTCAAGGGTATCCATGACTTTGTCCAAATCTATTTGCTCCATGTCTTCAACATTGTCCAAAGCAATGTGCTAAGGAATTTCCTTATCTTTCTCCTCCTCTCTATGAGGTGTGTCGATGAGAAGTAGCTATTCCTCACAACTTGTTGACTCTGCTGGAAGTTCTAGGAGTTGTCTCTATTTTGTTTCAGTCATTGTTTCTAGCTCTATAAACTTATCTTCAAGTACATTATAAGCCCTTATCTTGGCTACAAACTTTCCTGAGTGCTTCTTCATAATTTCTTTGATTTCTTCAATCTTAGATTCATGAGGCATTAGTTTGACAAGTACCCTCTCCCTTGCTTCTCTCTCGGTCTGTAGAGCATATGACCACTGTTGAGATATTTTATTTCCCAGCTCTTTAGGTATTTGGTTGATGAATTCAGCTGGTACATATTTGAATTTTACCATAGACCTAATGATTGCCTCTTGTATATTATTTTGGTCCTCTGGTTTGAGAATATCCCATTGTCTAATTTTATTATCAGTCATTGTACCTTGTGTAGCAATGGATTCAGCTGCCTCATCAACAATTTGATTCCTAAAAATTTTGTTTACAACATCATTCTCATCTTCTTTAGAATCCTCAATGTCAGCCTTAGTTCTGACCATTCTTTTTCTCCTCTTTGTAGGTGTTGTCTTCACAGTTTGCTGCTTTGTTTGTTTTTCTGGTTGCTTCCTCTTATAGGTCCTTACTTGACCTTTCTTAAGAGGTGTAGTGTTAGTATTTTCAGTTTGACTCCTTGTCCTTTGCTTCTTTGTAGGAGGTGGAGGTGTATCATATTTAGTTTCCTCAGAATCTGATTTCTGTTCATCATGTCCTTCACTTATGGTGCCCTGTTCATCAGTTTCCTCTGGTTGTTCTTGTTCCTCCTTAGTAACTGATAGAATATTTTTGAGATTATTAACCATCTTATCCTTTTTATTGATAGTTTTCTTTATTTTTAGGCCTCTTTTTATCTTTGATCTAGCCTCTTCATAGGTTCCAAACCTTGGTTGTTTGTTGTCAATAGGCTCATTGATCAATGCATCAATAGCATTGGTTGCTTGGTATATGTTGATTTCATAATCCAGTGGTGCTAACCAAGCTGTCCTTGGTACAATTGGTTTGATGTGGGTGAAATCTATGTCCACCATAAAACATATTTCATCTCTATGTTTTTCAACAAGTTGTTCATGGATCCTTGTCCTTTCCATCATCTTTTCCTTGAATTCAAGAAAGTATGCAGTCATAACAGATTCAAAATTATCTCCTAGTGACTTAATTAGTTCACTAATCTGTAATGTCATCGGTTTTGTAGTGTCCCATTTCACTTTTCCTACTGAAGGAAAGTATTCTTGAAAGTAGAAAAAGATACACATGATAAGTGAGCCGAACTTACATGTGTTAGTCTTTGTGGACCTGATTGTGATCATGTTTTCATCAAGTTCCTTTAGCAGGATTTCACATAGATCCATCTGTATTCCCTTTGTCACTATCTTGTAAGCTGTGCTTACTAACGTTGCAGATATATTGTTCAACCTGCTTGCTTGAAATATCTTATAACCAATCACACATGCACCAAACCTCAGTTCCTCGTCAGTGATGGTGTTTACTTTCACTCCTCTATTGTCCCATTCAGCTTTTGTGAGCTCTGTGACTTCTGGCCTAGAGGCATGCTTGTGAGCCTTAGGCTTGTCAGTTATTGGATAACCAATGATAGTGTGAAGGACATCCTTGGTGATTTGTTTGGGTTGATCCAACCACAACTTTTGGTCATGCAATCTGCCAAGCACCAACCTAATCTAGTCGGTCTTGAAGTCCCTCAGGAAACATAGGGCATTAGTTATCCCTTTAACCTCTAAGTATTTGTGCTCTTCCTTTAGGTTCCCTTCTACATTGCAAAGTTTCTTATAAGCTTCATCCATCTCTAGATCACCTATTTCAGCAATCTTGTAGTGAATATAAGACCTAACGACTTCTATAAGCAAAACCCTAGGTGGAATCTTAGAAAATGTGCCGGTTTCATCGGGTCACGATGAAATCTCTAGGAATATCTTATATTTGGGTTCAACACAGGTGTTATTCTTGATTAACCTGACCACATTATTCTTATCACTCTTGATCTTTATGGTTCTCGACGTGGTTTCCATCATTTTTCAAGTTTTAGGGCTTTCTTGAAATTTAAGGCTCTCTTGAAAAATAATGACAGAGATCTTTCGGTGCCCTCGATACTTACTTCGATCTGTGATAATGGTGAAAGATCTATTTTTTGTGTGCTTGGATCGTATTGAGGTCACTCTATCGAATTCTCTTCAATCACTCTATTTTTCGCTATGCTTTCTCTTCAAATCGTGGGTGCAAAATGAAGTGCTCCCGTCGTCTATTTATAGACTTTTTTCCCTAAGTCTTTGTCGTAAATTCTCAATGACTCATTGGGACATGAAGACGGAGTTCATTGGGAAGACTGTCAAAATCATCGTCGACGTTGACATGATGCTCAGGACAATTGTTAACAATTTTTCTTTCACCGATGGATATCGGTATTCTATCATGACAACTTTGTCACTTTGCTTCCTTACCGACGGGTGTCGGGTTACATTGGTAACTTAACCATTTTATGTGTTGACCGACAAATTCTGGTAAGTGTACACAACTCATCCTTTATGTTTACTGATGATTTTTAGTATGTGTATACCGACGGGGTTGTTTTCTCAGATTTGAAACAAGTAACATAATATGCATCTTTATTATGCAGATTTTGACTATCTATCAATTTGTATAATGGAACTGATGCAAAATATGACTTGGTATAGTGCAGTTTCATACTTACTTGTTCAGCTCAAGTGGGGGTGGTGAATTCACTAGATCCATTGGATGGGGTTTCACTATTTGCATTGCTTGGTCTAGCTTCATCATTGCTTGAATCTTATCTCCACATTTTGTCTTTATCCCTCCAGATATCTTCAATGGTGTTTCTATTGGGATATGTGCTTGTCTCTATCATTCGGTCTTTGCAATCCTTTTTGAGATGACCAACTTTGTGATAGTGTAAGCATGCCATTCCAGGGTTTGACCTGCCTCTACACCTTTTGGTCCATGCCCTCATGCAGTTTGCAGCAATGTGACCATATCTACCACATGTTGTACAGTTTCTCCAAGTATTGTAGTCCCATACATATTGATTACCAATTCTATTTGGTTGATAGGGAGTTTCTTGACCTTTAGGCTTCCATACTTGCCTTTTCTTTTTCCAACATTCATTAGTTGTGACCCCATTCATCTTGCATGTAGGATAGTATTTGTCCATGTAGGTTCCCTTCTTTGGTTGTTCCATATTAGACTTACATTCATATGCTTTATGTCGTTTCTTGTTACATTTATAACAGAATCCTATGAATGAAGATGTAGATTTAGGAATACCTTTCATTTTGCCTCGACATACATTTGATGTGTGGCCTTTCTTTCCACAATGTTTGCATGTCAGCTTTCTTTGTCTTAGATTTTCATAGACATTCTTTGGATTGGCTTGATTTGATGATTCTCCTTTTTCGGTAAAGCCTAGACCGTTGTTGTTTTTAACTCTTCGTTGTCCTTCAAGAAAATCATCCATTCTTTTATTGCTCTCTTCAGCCTTTTTGATAACTTCATTATGTTGTTTCTGAATTCTAACCTCATGCTTTAGTTTTAATTTTCTTCTCTTAGTTCACTGATAGCCTGCACTCTTTCAATGAGCTCTATATTCATTCTATTTTCTTCTTGACTCATTAGAATAATCTGATTTGTAATCTCATGGTGATTCTCAACATGTCTTTGAATTTCTAACTCCCTTTCCTGTAGTTTCTCAGTAATCTTCCTTCTGTCATCAATAGCAAGTGTTCTTTCTGTTTCATATTGTCTAGCAGAACTCATCACACCAATCATTCTTACCATCTGGGACTCTTGACCGATTTGCAACATCTTTATTTGCTTTGTCAGATGTTGATTGATGTCCTTCAAATTTGTGATGTTCTCTTCTGATGTATCTAATGTATTACTTGCATTTGATCCTGAAGATTCAAAGAAATCTAGAATATCTTCTTCTTGATAATATTTTTCATTGCTCCGAGTTGCCATACCTTTCCTCTCATCCAGCAGCTCTCTCATCTTGATTCTCACTTCTTTATACTATTCATAGAACATCTGTATCTCAAGCTTTTTATTCTCAATATTCTTATCAATTTTGTACTTCTCCATTGTATGAGCTTTTCTCTTAAGACTTTAAGCATTTACAAGAAGAGATTTTTCTCTGATACAAATTGTTGGGATTAATGGGAAGTAGTACTAAGAGGGGAGGGGTGAATTAGTACCTCTAATAATTTTAACTCTTTTCACCATTCATCATTAGTAATCATTCATTACTGTATTACCAACCATTGTTGTTGTTCTTTCTTATGCATGTAACATTAATTCATAATCTTTACTTGTTTGTAACATTCATAGAAACATTCATGGAAGTAATAAACACATAACACAAGATATGATATCGCAGAAAAATCCTATTAGGAAGTAAAAACTGCGGTGGGGATGGCACCCACAAAACTTTACTATCTGTAGAATGGAAGGGAGCCAGTAAAGACTTACAATTGATCACTTCTGATGATCTACCCTATTAGGAGTATTAAAGTGGATACCAGTTAAGATCTACTCTGTTCAGAGCTTTAGCAACACTGATTTAAGTGTGCACTCGGTTAAGAGATTTACAATAGGACTGTTAAGTCCACCTTTCTTGAAATGATTTCTTAAGTGTACTACACTTGTTAGAATGAGTACATATGATTGACCTGACTGTATGCAATCTACAATTTTTTATTACAGATCCATTAAATCTCTCATAAAAATAATATCACCTTAAGTGAGTGATTAATACCTTTCTGTGCTTGTCGGTAGCCTGTGTTCTTGTTCTTGAAACTGATTTGATTCTTTTCTTTCCTTCTACATGAGATCTCTTGTCTGGTCTTTAGATTCTCTCCGTGGATACAATCTTCATTGAAAAAAAACATTCTCACAATAGACTGAGCATCTATTTATACTAGTATTTGACCTATCTTAGAATCACGCATTACAATGTTAACTCTTAGATCCAAGGTTTACAACTTGACCTTGATCTTTAGTTTGCATGTTTTAAATCAGTAAAACTAATTAAAAAAATAATTAATACATTGCTTCCTCCACACATAATGGTTTTAAAAAAAAATCAAGAAGCTAAATATACAACTTCAGTGATTTATCTGACGTGGAAAGTTAGATCCACTTTTTGCAGGATGTAACTGACTATCGGTTCTTGGTCGTCGGGTTGAACTGAAAGTCTGTTGGCATTCCTTTGTTGAAATAATCATCGAGTTCCCTTCATTTTTTAGGTTCCTCTCTTTTCTATTCCGTCAGGTTGCACTTTTGTTACTCGTCGGGTTCCTTTAACCTTTTTGTCATCGGGTAACACTAAATAGTGTTTGTCGGGATGCTTTGAACTTGGTAGTATTGGGTAACCTTGGCGTCGGGTAGTGCTATGCCCTTTCTATCGGTGTAGTGTAAATCGATGGTGTAGATCATGTTTTTCCTTGTGTATACTAATGGAAAAATATAATTCCTTCACTTAGGTCTTGTACTTTTGAGTTCTTCCTTGATCTTGCCACCCCTTACCAATATTTTACATAGTTTGCATCTCTTTACGAAACTAGTTTTAAATACCTTATGAAATATAGTTGTTGGTAGTTATCTCTTCTATAAAAACAACACATTCCATATGGTGTTAGAAGGCCTAGATGGGTAGAAATTCAATGGTACAATTGTGGTCTCTTTTTCCCTTGGTAATGCTTTTCAGGTAAAAATGGTAGGATACCATCTATCTTTCTTGAAGACTCTTTATCAAAAGGGGATCAATGTCCTCTATCTTCAATTGAATAAGGGGTATAGAAGGTTTCTTTGCATCTATTTGGTATATAAATTGAGTGCTAGACCCAAACCATGCAAAGCAACTTCTGTACCCTCTATTCTAGTGAAAAGAAAAATGCCATTAGTACCCTTTGGATAAAGAGGATTGATACCACTTCTACCATCCTTTAAAAGACTGGTTTTAAAGTTAAACATGTACTACGATGTATTTGTGAGTTACATAGGAAAGGCCATCTATGATGAGCCCCCGAGCCATTAGGTCTGGCCCTTAGGTCTTGTACTTTTGAGTTCTTCCTTGATCTTGCCACCCCTTACCAATATTTTACATAGTTTGCATCTCTTTACGAAACTAGTTTTAAATACCTTATGAAATATAGTTG
>MU226363.1:854357-875284 GCA_018584345.1 Thuja plicata | reverse complement strand
TTTCATGAAGGAGATCCATTGGAGGCCATTGAAGGATTCAAGCTACATAGTGCCCTTTTGGTGATCTCTCCATCCACCTTCCAAGCCTCTTCCAAATTCAAGAACCCATTCAAGACTTGGTGTTGGAAATCTACAAGTGAATTATTGAAGACATCCTACATGACATATTCTACATTGTAGATTCATTTGATGCATACATACTTATGGATTCACGGATTCAAATCTGCCACAAGGGCTTCCATATAAGCTAGGTGAATTTATGTGTTTACTTTGTTTATCTCTGCTATTTCAATTACATTATAAGGTTAATTCCAAAACTAGGGTTTGACCAAGGAAAACCCCTCCCCCACAAAAAAAATAACCTTTTTTTCTTGTAGGTACAGGTTCGGGACTGTAGATTTAAGACCAGATCTGGATACCCTTTTCAAATTTCTTTTGGACTGTGCGAACAGGGACACTTTCAGAGTTGAGTAGATTGAGTTGGCAAAAGTGGTCTAGGGTCAACCTTTTTCATAAGATGACATCAAAATGGAAAAATATTTTTGGGTTTTGTTCATCTTTGTGTTTTGGTTCGGTATCAACTGTCAGCATGTCTAGAAACAGTCTACAGATCTCAGAAAATAGCAATATTTGATCTGCCATTTTGTAAGGTTGGTACTTCATCTCATCCATCTCAATTCCTAGAACTATCATATACATTCCTTTCTAAAACAGGAATTTAAGATCTTTCCTCTTTGCTCTCATTTCCAAATGATTTATTCATTTGTGTATTGATCCTTTTTGGGTTAATCAATTTGGATCTTTCATTTGTGCATTTGAGGTTGAAAGGAACATCTTATCTTCCCTACACATCACACAAACATCCACTTATTTCAAATGTGACATCCATTTCATACGTTACATTTCAGTAACCTCTATTTTATATGTTACACATAGTAATCAAATATGTAATGCCATAGTGAATCTTTTTTCATGTTGATTTGGCATATATGCAATAAATATAGGAACTGATGTAAGATATAGCATTGCAAAACATAGTTCCATACCTACTTGTATTTCTTAGTTGGAGACGGTGGAGCCACCTAACCCATTGGATGAGGTGTCACCGACTATTGTGCTTGTTCCTACATTATCATTTCATGAACTTATCTACATTTGATTCCTGATCCTCACAATTTCATCAATTGTATTGCCATTCTCATAAGTGTTTATTCAGTCTGCACAGTCTCTGCTTAAGTGACCAACTTTCTGACTGTGAGAACATGCCATTCCAGAGTTTGATCAATTCCTAGATTTGATTCGCCATAGTCTCATATAGTTTTCTTCTATATGTCCATATTTACCACATGATTCACAATTTCTCCAAGTGTTGTAATTCCGTATATAAGCATTTCCTTGTCTTCTCAGTTGGTTTACTAATTCTTATCCTTTAGGCATCTAGATATGCTTTGTGTTCTTTCTACATGCTTGAGTTGTGTGACCATTCATGTTGCAATTTTGACAGTATTTATCCATGTATGGTTTCTTCTATGGTTTGTTCAACTTGGATCTATACTTATGTGCCTGATGTCCATGCTTATTATAGTTATAGAGAATACCATTGAATTTAGGAGGGTTTCTAGGAATACCTTTTGTTTTGCTCCTACAAACACTTGATGTGTGGCCTGGTTTTCCACAGTGATGGAAAGAGGGCTTCTTTGGGTTAGGATTTGAGTATGAATTCCTTTGTTGAGATTGATTTGATGATTCTCCTTTCTCAGCATATCCTAATCTGGTACTGTTATTCAGTCTTCTTTGATGATTCATAAATTCATCCATTCTCTTAGTGCTTTCTTCAGATCTCTTAATCACTTCATTATGTTGTTGTAACATCTTCACTTCATTTCTCAGTTTCTCATTTTCTTCTTTCAATACACCAATATCATCTATTCTTTTTGCAAGTTCAGTATTCACTCAGTTAGTCTCATGATTCATAGCAACCACTTGATTGGTGATCTCAAAGTAGTGTTCAGTAAGTCTAGATATCTCTGTTTCTTTCTCTTGTAAATTTTTAGTCATCTGTCTTTTGTCATCAACAACCATGTTTCTATCTTGTTCATCTTTTTTTGCATCATTCATGACTTCAACCATTCTAACCATTTGTGTATTTTGTCTAATCTGTAATTCTTTGACTTGTTCAGTAAGTTGTTGATTGCTCTCAGTTAGCTTTGATATTATTCCTTCAAATGCATCATATATGCTACCAAATTCAGATCTAGATGTATCAAATGGGTCATGAATCTCTTTTTCATGATAATCAATCTCATGACAACAAAGTGTCATGTCATTTCACTTAATCAACATATCTCTGAGTTTCTCTTTGGCTTCCTTGAACTGTTCGACATAGATTTTCAATTGTAACTTCTTATTCTCAATAGTTTTGTCAAGTGTATACCTTTCCATTATAAGATATTTTCTCTTTAGTCATTAAACCTTCAAAAATAAGAGAACAAGCTCTGATACCAATTGTTGGCCCAATGTTAAGATAATGGAAAGGATGTGTACTGAGAGTGGAGGGGTGAATCAGTACCCTTAAACACTTTTAGACAAATCTTTGCATTTATTGTATTATATTAACCGACTGAGTAGATTTCTTAATCCAAACATATAGTATCAATACTAAAATGTAAATGCATGTAAAATAAACATAACACATACACACAATTAAGTACTCTTGACACTAGTATTTTGGTATCGCAGAAAACCCCTGTTAGAAGGTAAAAACTACGGTGGGGATGAGACCCACAAATCTTCACTACTGCAGTAATAAAGGTAGCCTATTAAACCTTTACAAAATGATCACTTCTGATGATCTTAACCTGTTAGGAGTAACAAAAATATCGACTAGATCTATCCGTGTGAGGATTTAGCAATACAATCTATGTGTGCACTTGGTTAAGAGATTTACAAAAAGACTGTTAAGTCTACTCTGTTAAGAGATTTAAGTATCTATTACAATTGTTGGAGAGTAACAAAAAGTTGATTTGAAAGATATACAATCTCAAAATTTCTGATACAGATCCATTAAGTTCATTCAAAATATATAACCTCAATGTGAATGATAATACCTTATGCTTTGTTATGCTCGATAGCCTTGCCTTAGTTCTGTAAACTGAATACTGCAATGTGGTCTTTGTCCTTGAATCCCTTGTCTGATCTCTGATGTCTGTATTATGGTGGCTACTTGATCATTTCTTGATTAATATACATATCAAAATTGACATTTATACAATTATATATCAAAATGATATGACCTAATCAAGGTTCAACATTTACATCTTTACCCTAAGATCAATGGTTACAAAATTTACATTGATCAAATAAACATAGGAGACAAATAATAAATGCTCTAAATTTGTAATTAATGTCCTCCTAGATCGTGTAAACTGTTATCTAGGTCACCTCAAAAGTTGTTACTTAAATTATTGTGCCATAACAAAATTTTATGTGGACTTTGTTCCACTCAGTTAATGTTATTCCTTGGTGCTCGGTTATGTTGTGCATCTCAGTTATGCTAGTGCTCAGTTATGCTGTGAATCTCAGTGTTGTCTATGCTTGGTATAGTCTGATTATTCGGGTATCATTTTACTTGGTTAACTATGAACGTGATCAGTGCTCTCGGTTAACTCTGTACTTCAGTGATATAAACCATTTGTCTTGTGTTGACTCTGTCACCAACTGTCTATTATGTTTACTTGATAACTAATGACAACTTCAATGTGCAATTGGAGTAATAGGAGGCACTTAAGATCTACTTCTACATTTCAACCTAACATCTCCAAATATTTAAACTTCGTCATTAATCCTACTTTGCTTTTCCATAGTAATTAAGCAATCTTTCCACTAATAGCTAATTAAATAAACCCTATATTTAATTAACTAAACTAATTACTGTTCACGATTAATTGAATTCAAAACATTTAAAAATAATTTTAAAAAAATCATTTCCACATCACTACAAGAGGCCAACACGCAGCCTTTTATATCTTATATTTTGATTCCACACAATACTTACCATCCTCGTGCTAAACATATCGGTGTTCAATATTATTTGTACAACACATGGTTAAGGATGGTAAGTATCATTAGGTAAATTTAATGATTTGGATAATGTTGAAAATTCTCTCATGAGGTAAATGACCTCAAATAATTTATTTTATGGGGGAAGGCCATGGGCCTTAATCACTGCAATGAATTTTTTAATGTATCACATGGATGTAATCAAAATGTATAATTTCGAGTGGCAGAATGTTAAGATAGATGAAATTGTCTTATAAATATGTGCATGATCCTTGTAATAGGTACATTGAAGCCTAGGGTCACGAGTGACAAAAAATAATAATAATCATTTACCTATGAAGAATTTTAATTTCATTTATAGAGGTGGATGCAACTATTAGTGGTAATTAAAAAGCATAATTAGAGTAAAGTCCCTTTAGAAATTCACTATGGGAGTGGGGAACAATTGAAATTGAATGTTTGTGCATGTTGACATATGACATTTGCATGGCTTCCAATTTTGGGTGCCCAATATTGCATATTATGCAAGTTAGTTGTTGAGTTGTTGGAGAGTAATGGAGCACTCAATATTGACCAAATTTAATTTGTTTTGGATTAGGTGACCATGTGTGAAGCTCATGTGTCTAGTTATGATTTTTTACTATTACATGATGCCCAAGAGTTGGGGCATGTGGTTTGTGGAGGTGGTTTTACCTCTTATTTGAGATACCATAGTGGTATTCTCGTCCATGCTCTTTTATAAATTGGATTCTTTGTGATAGTAGAAGGTGCATTGTTTTCTTGGTGATTGAGTAATGAAGTGCTGCAAAGATTTAGAGAGAATTATCATGTTGATATGAACTACTTTGAAGGATTAATACAAGTATTGGATCTCTTTGGGTGTGAAGTCTATTTTTGCAAAAGTTTCTCCATGTAAATACCATGCCACTTGTGTTGTTACAAATTTTATAGTTTATTGTTGAATGTTTCTAAAACATAAACATCTGATTTGGTAATATTAGAAATCATTTTCAAATTTGTATGATTTTTTTTTATGAACAGAGGCCTTCACTATTAATTATAATAAAGTACAGTATTCACAAAAAAAGCTCAGGGGATAAAAAAATCACCTTGCGAAGAGTCACTCAGCATCATGCCAGAATTAAACAACTATTCATAAAAAAAAACATATAAGAGAATTCCTCAAGCTGCGAGAGCAATAGAAGAAGAGGGTGGAGGATCTTTATCATTTAGATTGCCCCAAACATTGAGCGTAGGCGTCTGGTTGGGAGGCAACCACCCATCATCAGTTTCTTTTTTTTTTCCATTTTTCCTTCCTCCCGCCTGGGAGAATTTGTGAGAGCCAGGCAAGGGAATTTATCAAAAGGGGCGGGAGGCCACATAGGAACAGTGGCCAATAACCGATCAGTAGTAGAGGCAAACACTAGAGGCCAGTCAGCAACCGAGGCACTCTTATTAGGAGGAGAGGCAGAGTAGCAGCACCAAGAGAGCAGTGTTCTGGATCGCCTCGCCGAGGCACTCCTACTATGACACTGGCCCCGGGGTGGCGTGCTGTCAGTAGAGAGAGAATTTGATGGCACCCAAGAAATAGTACACAAGGCATTACCCCAATGTTGTAGCAGCTCCTGCAAGTGGGCGACCTCAAGGGCCACCTTGTCAGCTTGTACTTGAATTTGCATCATGAAATTATTACATAAACATGCCTTAGCATAGAGAGAAACATTGATATCCAGAAAGCTATGAGTAAAAATAACAGCATTACGGTGGTTCCATAAGGAAAACAAAATCTCCATCCTGAAAGTATGCCAAATCTGGGTATACTGGGAAGGCATTATGGGAGAGTCATCAAGGAGAGCCATATGCCAAGAGAAAGGCTTGGGCCGAAATGGCATAAAGAAACTATGAATCCATCTCTAGTAGTTCTGGGCTTGACAACAAAACCAAAAAATATGCATAATGGTTTCACAATGCCCACAAAATGGGCACAAGGTGAAATTATTAAAATATTAACATAATCAAAATAATACAAATTCAAACCCCCCTGTTCAAATTTGTACGATTTTAATTATGTTAATATTTTAATAATTTCACCTTGATTTCCTACAATTGTCAATCCTTATCTCCTCTAGGATGGTAGAGTTTCTAAATGGACATTTAATTAACTAGCAGTCTCTATGGTGATCCCCTACTATTAATTCTGAGATAAACCATTGATCAAGATTTTTAAGATGCACTCTCAAGTCTTTTAATAGAGATATTAGATACATCTTGAATATTTAGTCAAAATTTGCTTCTAGTTCATCCTCGCGAGCTTAAATAGAGGCCAAGTATAACCTATGCAACACATATAAAAGTAGTGCATTTTCAACACTTACAAAAGATTTCTAAGATATTGACAAAGTATTAATGGAAATATTTGAAGCACTATATTAACACCCTTTCCATATGTATTCTCTCAACAAAGGGCATAATTATCTCTCTCCAGACTTTTCTAATGATTTAAAATTGAGCATGAGACCTCTCCAAACACCCTCTCATGGTTGGAGCAATTGTTTCCAAACTATTTGTCAATCTATAGTTGAATTAAAGATTACTCAATCTGTATTGTGTTTTCTATTCCAAGTGGAGACACTTAAGATCTACATCTACATTTCAACCTAACATTTCCACATATTTAAACACCATCATTAATCCTTTTTTTTTTTCTATAATAATTAAGAAATCTTTACTCTAATAGTTAATTAAATAAATCATATATATAATTAACTAAACTAATTACCCTTGACGATTAATTGAATACAAAATATTATTAATCTAGAGTAACATTAGCACCATCACTTCTTAATTATATAAATGGTTATCTAACTTTTGGTTAATATACACCTCTCCTTTTTCATCCCATTTAAAAGTAATTAAAAACTAATCATTTCCACATCACTACAAGAAGCCAACAAGGAGCCTTTCACATCTTAGTTGTTGATTCCACACAATACTAACCATCCACTTACACTCCTATGAAATCTCCACATGCTTACTCATTTACCCATGTATGTTAAGACAATCATAGTCCTTCATCAATTTGATCTAATAATATCCCTCCAATTGCATTAGTCCTAACTTTCCCTACATGATAACAATTCATAGCCATACAATCTAAGGCATGATATCATCCATCAATTTTTTTTATTTTTAAAATTGTATAAACCTGCATTTCATATATATTTTTCATATGTGGAAGTGCTTTAGACGTCATAGGTACATGCTGCCAGATTAAAAATCCCATGAAGTAACCACGATTTCAACTTAAAATTCACATCTAAGAGTTAATCCAAACATCAATGGAATATGATAAAAAAATTTATTGAACATTGTTGCATTGTTTATCTTCTTCACTATGTTGGAGGTGTTTGCATTTAATCCATAGTAGGAGCTTATTAAATTATGCATTTTCCTCATTTCTCTTCTAGATTTTACCCTACACACCAAGGCCTCGATATTAGTAAATGATTGCTTTATTTAGGTGTTTCAAACCATAGATGTACATTTGTAGACACATTAAGACAATCAATAATCTATTTTAGTTTTCACTTATGTGTGTAGCTACTTTAGAGTCCCAGATCCATAATGTTTTCAAACCTTTTAGATCGAAGTATTTTACTTGATACAACGTCCTTCTAGGGGATGCACCTAGGCTTGTAAGCAATTATTTTATAGATTTAACATGCTTTCATAAAATTTATTTTATTTATTAATTGTAAAGATAGAAATGTAACTATTTTTGCTCATAATTTGGTCGATATCAATTTTTCAAGTTATATCAAGTGTTTGTTAATCAAAAGAATTAATGTAAATATAGTATAAAATAGTAATGTGACCTTGAAGGTGGCATATCTTTATACTAATCAATAATTGGACTAGTACCATTGTATTATGGATCAAGTTTCCCTATCTTCACCAACTTGTACACAATTCTCATTGAGTTGGTCGTGCAGGAGCACCTAATGGATTGTAAGCCTCCAAGAGGGAAATATGCACATTTTTTTTTGTTTCATGTCAAATAAGATCCTATGGACCATGTTGGAATGTTTTATGACCAGTCTAGGAATTAGGAAGTTGTTTTGAGCCTTCAAGGCTAAATTGTCAACAAATTGCCAATGTTGTAATATGAGGTAAAAAAACTTGTAAATATGCCTTCCATGGAATTTAAATTGTGTAATAAGGAATATTTTTTCTCTTTTATCATGTCTAGGATGATATCAAGTTGTTTAGGGTCAATTACCAAAGTTTGAGAAAAAATTTGTAAAAACCTTTCAAAAGTTGCTTAACAACTTTGCAAGTTTTGAGTGCAAAAAAAGTTGCAAATCATGTAACTCAACGTACACCCATTCAAAATTATGTTAGGTATCATTGGGAAATGACCCATTACTATTTAAAAAGGCCTCTTTTGGTCCATGTAGGGTTGGTCATAAGTTTGGAGAAGATTTTTTAATGAAAAACATGATTTTATTTAACCGTGACTACAATTTTATTGTTATTTCGTGTTGTGTTGATATCTTTTGTTACATCTCATTTCAAGCCATACATAGATTAAAAGTGGGGTGATTTAAATCTCTTTATAGGTGTTTTGAGGTGATTTGGTGAAGGGAGGAGAAATTTAGAAGAATTTTAGCGAAGATAGTCACTAAACCCTAGGTAATCATGGCTGTGACAATAAAATGCTTATAAATCCCATTTCCACAATGGGAAAAAAATAGAAATGAGTGTAATGAATGTTAAGAGACTCCTCTACAAGAATATAGTGGTTATAGAGAGGGAGGGGGTGTTTGGAGTGAGAACAACAAAGTTCTAGGCCTGGCATGGTCTATGTGACAGGCCTAAAGTTTGACTGTTAATACAAATTTTAAATCTGGGAAAATTTTGAGAGGTTTAGGTGCCTAATAACATTCAAAAATTTGCGGATTGGGATGTATGGCGTGCGGAGGAGAGAGAGGAGTGGCGACAGGAGGAAAATTTTTGAATCTAGATCTAGGAGGGAAAACTCTCGTGACGAGACAGGGCAATCAGAGTGTAGGTCTGGACCAGGTCAAGGACCAGGGGGAAAAGGATTTGACAAATGATGGGGGCCCATGGGAAATGCAGCCGGATCTAGGGAAAAATGAGGTCATAGCTCCAAAAATGAGAGGCATAGGAGATGGCTTGGCCCCACTAAGGCACTGGACAAACCTGTTTGGAGTCAAACCTTCGGGTAAGTCTCCATTCCCTATGATTAAAGATGTATTTAACAAAGAGCAGGGGATCTATGCTTTAGAGTTGCCTTCTGAGCTTATCGATCATAATATTTTGATTATGGCTGCAACTCTGGTAGGCAAGTTCATAGGATCTAGACCCAATATAGATATAGTAAAAACCTTTGTTAAAAACAAGTGGGATCTAAAAGGCCAGGTAGTAGTTTTGGCTATGGAAAAAGGATTTATTTCTTTTGAGTTTTCTCATCAAGAGGATTAGTCAAAGATACTTTGTGCAGGGAACTGGTCGGTGGGAAGATCCACCCTCACTCTGCAGAAATGGACCTCTAACCTGGATCTCAACAATGATTTCCTGATCCAAGCGCGCGTATGGGCTAGGCTACCTGAGCTTCCTTTGGAGTACTGGCATGAGGATGTATTTGATGACATTGCTAGATCCTTTAGGGAGCTGCTATCAATAGATCCAGTTACGGTGGCTAGAAAAAGACTCACCTATGTGAGGATATGCATTAGAGTTGAAGAAGATCAAGATATGGCAGAAGTAATTGTTTTTCAATCCAGATTGGGAAAACGATTACAACAAATAGAGTATAAAAGTGTTCCCTTTGCTTGTTTCCATTGTAAAAAAGCTAGACACAAGCCCAAAATGTTCCCTATGGTAATTGATAAGGAGAAATCCCAAAAGGCTCAAATCAAACAAGGAAAGAGGATGGAGAATCAACCTCTGATTAAGGGACTTAACCATACCAAGAAGGTTTGGAAGGAGAAAGTTCCTAATGAAACAACTCTTGTAACAGAAAAGCATAAACCGCAAGGAGAAAAAACTATTGAGAACATGGAACAACAACCAACTCAAGAAAATCTTGAAGAGAAGATAACAATAGAGGGCAAGGGACAACCAAAAGCTCAGCTAGAAAAAAGGTAGGGAGAGGGAAGGGGAAAAGGCTAGCCCAATAGGCCCATTTATGGAGTATTGGAAAGGAGACAAAGGAGTACAGGAAAATCCAGAAGATGGTGAGATCATAACTGAAGACAACACTGAAATTTCCTTTGTTCTAGATTCACAGGAAGGTGGGAGGAATGAGGAGGGACAAGACCCAATCCTTTCCCAAGAATCAAACTTTATCAGAAGCACTTATGTTTCACCAGGGAAGATAAGCAGATTTCTGGAGATGGTATCAGCTACTAACTAGGACAAATCTCAAGAATGGAAACCCTCTTAGATAGTTACAAAGAAGAGAATGTGGGACCATGGATAACAGTGAAAAAGAAAAATAGCAGGGACCCTTCTCCGGCTTCACCTGCAGCTACGAGAAGTAGAGTCAAAGTAGACATAGGTAGTAAGTCTAACACACCAGGAAGGAAGAGTATGAATCAAATCTTAAGGAAGAAGCAAAAATAAATATAGCGGATGGATCTCAGAGGACCATCCAGGAGTCCTGCTCATATAAGAACTCATGAAGGTCATATCATGGAACATACGTGGGCTAAATGGAGTCCAAAAACAAGAAATTATTAGAAATATGATAAGGGATCATAGACCAGATATTTTTTTGATACAGGAAACTAAAATGAAGAAAGAAAAAGTGGAAAGCATTTCCTTTGGAAAAGTTATGGGGACAACATCTACTGAATCTGAGGGAGCCTAAGGAGGATTGCTGGTGTTATGGAAGGAAAATCTCAAAGCATAAATTATTTTTGATGAAGGTAACATTTTACTAATTCAATTCAAGAATCTAAAAGACCAGGAGAGATGGTTCATTATGAACATTTATGCTCTGAATACCAAGAATAGTAGGAGAATTTTCTGGGATCAAATACAAAATTTATTTGCTAAGATGACTGATCCAAAAGCCATTATCATGGGTAATTTCAACACCCCCCTAAAGGAATCTGAGAAATTTGGGGGGCTTCCCCCAAACCTGGAGAGTAGGCAATAGTTAGCAGATATGATCAATGACTTGGCTCTCATTGATGTGGATTTAGGAGGAGGGAAATTTACTTGGTCGAATAGGAGATTTGGAACGGAGTGTATTCAGGTGTGCCTGGATAGAGCCCTCATTTATATGGACTGGATGTAGTAGTATCACTGTCATCTTTCCTCTATGGCAAGATTTGGATATGACCATTCCCCGATATCTCTCATCTTGGATACTCACAATAAGAAAAAGGCTTTCCCTTTCAGATTTGAGAGGATGTGGTCTACCCACCCTAACCTTCTTGATAAGATAAGGGAGTGGTGGAGTATAGATATGGATGAAACAACGATGTGTAGGGTGGCTAAGAAGCTCAAGAACATAAAAATGGAGATTAGAAAGTGGAACAAAAGGGATTTTGGAAACATATTTTAGACCAAAGATAGGATTATGAAAGAACTTGTAGGGGTTCAGGAAGAGATCCAAAGTCACAGATATGATGAAGACAGAATGAGCACAGAAAATTCCATTTTAGCAGAACTTCACAACATTGTTGGAAAAGATGAAATGTTCTGGAGGCAAAGGTCTAGATCGGTGTGGATGAAAGAGGGGGACAAAAAAACTATATTCTTTCACCTGTCAACTATGAAACATAGGATGACTAATAGAATTTGTGGTATTAAGAAAGGGGATTTAACTTTGGGGGAAGACAATGAGATTGCAAATGAGGCCATCAAGTAATTCTCTGCAATTCTTACTAAAGTATATAATCTGGGAGAGGATGACCAGGAGGAAATTCTTTAGACCATCCCTAAGGTGATCAATGGAAGACAGAACAAGGATATGATGGCTATCCCTAATCAGGAGGAAACCATAAAGCAGTTTTTTCCCTGCCAACGGAAAAGGCTCCAGGCCCTGATGGATTCCCTACTTTCTTTTTCTAGATGTAGTGGGAAGTTATCAAAGATGACCTTGTTAAATCAGTCTAGGAATTCTTTGGAGCTAAGAACTTTCTTAAAGAGATCAATACCACCTTTCTTGTGCTCATCCCTAAAACTCCAGGTGCAGATTCTTTTGATAGCTTTACACCAATTAGTCTTTGTAACTCATTGTACAAGATTATATCTAAAGTTTTAACTAATATAATCCTTAAAATTATTCGGCTATTATTGCCCCACAACAAACTGGTTTTGTCCTTGGAAGACAAAACATGGACTCTATCATGGTAGTGCATGAGGTGATTCACTCCTTGGAGGAAGGAAAAAGGGAAGGATTCCTGCTTAAACTGGATCTAGCCAAGGCTTATGACAGGGTAGATTGGATATTATTGAATAATATTTTGGGATTTTTTGGTTTCAATGATAAGGTGAGAAAGATTATTTCACATCTAATATCTACCTCTTCATTTGTGGTGATGGTGAATGGTTCTCCATCAGCTTTCTTCAAATCTTCTAGGGGTCTTAGGAAAGGAGACCCCCTCTCTCCGATCCTCTTCATCATTCTGGCTGAGTTCCTGGGAAGGCTAATTCAAGATAAAAGGAGAAGGGGACACATTATTGAGTTAAAACCTTCCTCTGGTCCTCTCACTTTTTCTCATTAGCAATTTGTGGATGATACCATTTTAGGTGGTGAATCCTCGGTGAAAGAAGCTAGAAATGTAAATAAAATCATGAATACTTATTCCAATGCTACAGGACAACTTATTAACTGGAACAAGAGCTCGATCTTCTTCATTAACACCCCTATGGATAGACAAAGGAAAATGGTTGGCATTATGGGATGTGGTATTGGATCCCTTCCATCTACTTATTTAGGGATTTCGTTAGGAACCAAACCTCCAGAGACCTTCTGGGGCAACCTAATTGACAGATTCAACAGGAAATTGGATGGCTAGAAGGGTATCACCCTTAGTCAGGAAGGGAAAGTTCTCTTGATACAATCCACTCTTTAGAACCTCCCTACTTATGCCTTAAGCATTTTTTCTATCCCTGCTAAAGTGGCTGACTCTTTGGAGGCTATTCAAAGAAATTTTTTGTGGGTTGACAAAGAGGGAAACAAGAAGTATCCACTGGTGGCATGGGAGACTATATGTAAGCCCAAAAAAAAAGGAGGCCTAGGAATCAAGAATATGAAGCAGTTCAACAAGTCTCTGCAAGAAAAATAGATTTGGAGAATTTTTAATTCTACTGGGGAATGGAAGGATATTATGAAGGACAAATATACCTCAAACATGACCTTCAAATAGTTCATCAGCAAAAAAATGGACCCAAGGGGCTCTTGCATTTGGAATGGAATTTTGAGGACTAAGGGTATAGCCACCGAAAGAGCAAGATGGAAATTAGGTAATGGTAGGGATATCAAATTTTGGCATGATGATTGGCTAAGACAGGGACCCTTATGGAACATGGAGCCTTACAATAGATGGGCTAATACCTGCAACGAAAGATATGGTAGTAGAGTGAGCGATTATAGATTTAACAATGATTGGGTGGACCTTACTGAGGTGTCCCAAGACTTAAAGCCTTTGATGGTCAAAATTGGTCATACCCCCCTCTCTCTCAATTATGATGTTATTATTTGGGGGGAAAATAAAGATGGTATGTACAAGGTGGCCTCGGGATATGAAATCATGCAACACATTGATACTCCCCCCAGTTGGGCTAAGGCTTGGTACCTTGGTCTCATCCCTAAGATCAATATATTATTCTAGATTATGCTCCAAAACTGTATCTTGATGGTGGATAACCTTATTAAGAGAGGGAATCACATTCCTAATAGATGTATCTTATGTAAAAATCAAAGTGAGAGTGTGGACAATATGTTTATCCACTGTGATTTCACTAGACAAAAATGGTATCATTTCCTATCTTTTTTTGAGATGTCCTGGTGTTTCCCCATTAAGAATCTTGAGCTCTTTGATCAATGGAAATAGGTGTTTAGAGGGAAGGAGAAATATTGTTTATGGTCATGGGTGATGCCACACATATGGTGAGGAGTGTGGAAGGAGCAAAATAATAGAATTTTTAGGGAAAAAGTTACTACTGCTAAGTATGTTTCCCAGAAATAACAAATGCCCTAATGGAAAACTACACTAACAACAAAGGTCCCAACCCACTTTGCAACAAAGGGGCAAATGTTACCAATAAGAGAAAGGATTGCAGATGGAACTTACCGCCGGAAGGCTGGTTCAAATCAAACTTTGATGGGGCTGCAAAAGGAAACCCTGGGAAGGCAGGGGTGGGAGGAATTATAAGGAACTCTCATGGAAAGGGCACTGCAGCTATTTTAGCTCCCCTGGGGTCACAAACGAACCACTATTCAGAGGTGAGTGTGGCACATCAAACCATAAGGCTGGATCAGGATATGGGGATCAAGAAATTGTGGTTAGAAGGTGACTCAAAGAACATTATAGATTGCTTAAATGAAAAGACCGAACCTGCATAGAAAATTGAGAGTATAATAGGGGAGTGTAGAAAAACTCTCAAAACCTTTGAACAGGTCCATGTGGCACATGAATACTGGGAAGCCAATTAGGTGGCTGAAAATTTGGAAAATATGGGAGTCAAGAGTGAGGGAGCAAAAAGGTGGACCGACGGGAATGAAATTCCACTGAAAATCTTATCTCTGATAGAAAGTGATCATGTTTTGGGAAAACTTAGAAATATTAAATGATGATAATGAAGAGTAATGACATATTGGGGAAGTATCACTGAATGATGTTCAAGTACGGGAAAGGTGGAGAGATTTACTTTTTCAGGTCTCATCAGCACACTTGAAGGCATAAAACTATTTATTGCATTCGCGAGTCTAAAAGAAGATTCACGAAGCCTAAATGTAATCTCAATTGGAAACAGAGGGTTTTTAGTGGGAAAAAATCTAGAAGTAGATAAGGCAGAGAAGGAGTTGAAATGGTTGGTGAAAGGCATAGGAGGGAACCAGAGAAGGAAACTAAGAAATGGTGACGATGCTCTAAGGTTTGGAATATTAAAAAAAAAAGGTGAGGTGACTACTTTCATTGAGCGTCTCCATGGTTGGAAGCACTCTATTACAAAGATGATGGTGAAAAGTTGGAATGAAAGGAAAGTTAAAATTAATGGGTTGGATTTCATGGTGATGAAGGAAGTAATTTTGGCTATGATGAATATCCCCATTATTGGGAAATTTTTTTACAGAGATAGGAAGATTTCTGGGCAGGCTTTGACAGAATTTGTGAAAGATGCAGATGAAAAGAGGGATTTAGTGAAGAAAGACACATTCTACTAGCCGAGTTCTATCAAGTTGCTATGGAGGTTCATTTTGAGGGTAATTATTAAGTACATCTCTCTAGATAAGAGATTTGACTGCATAAGCACTCACCACTTTGTGCTTCTCAACCATTTCAGGTATGGTGCTAAGATTTCTATCCCCTTCTTTCTATATTCATCTATCAATGAAAATATTAATGATTATAAGGAGAAACCCATCAGCAACCCAGCATTTCATGAGGGTTTGTTGTTGTTAATTTATGAATACTTTAAATCTAAGACTATGGGGAAGGAAATTAAGAGCTTGGAGGAGGGAAAAGATGAGTCGGAGGACTCAGGTGAGGATTATGTTCCTTCTGATACTGAGGACAACTGAGATATGCTTTCAGATAATGAGGAGGAAGAGATTCGATAGATGAAGAAGGGGAAGAAAAGGGTAAAAATGGAGAAAAATGAGTCTCCAATTTCAAAACATCATATTGAGATATCGTCTGACAGGGATGGTATGGAAACCGAGGATGAGAGTTATGGTGAAGAGGGAATTAATAGTACTAAACATAGAGGGAAGCTGGGGAAGACGGAAGGCAAGAGGAAGATAACTATTAAATTTCCTATTTAGAAAGAAGAGGATTGTTCAGGTAAGGGGGTTAGGAGGTCTAAAAGAGGGAAACAGTTTGAGGAGGAGACCTAGGAGGAGAGGCAGGACAGTCATAACTTAATGCTAGAGGAGAGTGAGGAAAAAGAGGAGAAATAGGGGAGAGAGAATGAGGAGGATGATCAGAAATAGGGGTTTGAGGAGTATTGGGCTGATCATTACACTTGCAAAATCACTGGTAAAAACAAGAAAGTTGTTTGGAGAAATTTTGATACTGTCTCTGCTAAAATGGGGATTAAGAGAGAAATGATTAAGACTTTGGTTAAGGAGAACAAGGAGGGTAGAATCCAGATGGAGGAGTTAATTGATCCTACTTTAGTGATTCTTAGTGACAATGTAAGGGAGGATCCTCAAATGAATGTGCTGAACAATGCAAAAAATAGTGTCATAGATAATTACAAAACCACTAAATGGACTTTCTTTGAAATCTATGAGCTGAAAAAAAGAATGGACAGGCTAGAGAAAGATAACATAAAAAAAATAATAGGAACATAGAAGAGGATAGGGAGCTGGATAATAGAGTGAACGAGTTGAGGAAGAGGGTACAAAGTATTGAGGAATCTCTGGTTAAAATTGCTGGACAAAGCTACAATATCCTAAAAGCATCAAATGATAACATTAAGGTGCTTATTGCCAACATTGAAGAGCAAAGAGGAAGCAAGGAGGATTAGTCACCAAGATGTGGTAGGGATAAGTCACCTAAAGAGGGATCAAGGAAGAGGACAAGATCCACCACAAATAATATGGAGAACTAGGAAGTTGATAAAGACTTGACTGATCTGAAAGAGGCTGCGGGTAGAATGACTGAGATGGAGTTTCGTGCTACTGAGATTCTCAAAGAAATTGCCTGAATTGTGTTCCTGTCTTTTTTGCCTGGTCTTTTTGGTTTTTTCCCTGGCTTTAGGTTCTCTTTGGGACTATTTTGTTTGGATGTTGGTTTGCCTTTTCCATTTATTTTGTTGCTAATCGTTACTATGTTTACAGTTTTTATTGAGCTCTGAAGGGTTTTAGGAACCCATTAAAACCTATTTTCCTTAATAAAAAACATTCAAAAATTTGGTTTGGAGTTGAATCTCATATGCCCATTCTATTGGTCAAGTTGTGTGATGCATTTTTGGGGTAGATGCTTTGAGAAGGTGACCTAATTAGCCCTCAAAACCTGTTACCAATCATTTTTAGATCAGTATGTTCCAAAACATCATAGGGCCATTCTGGGATATGTTATGTAAGCCCCAAATGGGTACATAGACCAGGGTTTATTTTGTGTCTAAGATCAACAACCTAAAAGATATTGGCCAAAAAACCGCCTAGATAGGGCTACTAAGCCTAGAAGCACTAATGAAGGAAGTGGCCTTGGTGGCTATTCAAGTTTGATGTCAAGTGTGGGGATAGGTTGTTTGATGTCCCTAAATTCTCAAAACACTCGGTGATCAGTGGTACCATCGAATGAAATTTTGACTCCTTATATTGGTCATTGTATCTTTGTTGGTGTGACCTCATATCATCTTTAAGAATTGGTCATGATAACTCATTGTAAGCCCAAACCATTTGTTCACTTTTCAATATGCATTTCCTGATATTGCCTTTACCCAAGTGTCTTATGCATCATTACTTTTGTACAAGGCTTAAAAAAAACATATTAAATATTTTAATTACCTATCAAAATATACACCAAAAATTATATTTTTTTAATGTGAAGTGAAAAATCAACCTACATAATAAAAATTGTATTATTATAATATTGATAAAATTTTAAAAGAAAATCTCATTTTGTAATGAATGTACTTTTTATATAAAATTATATAAAAATATAGTACATACATTTCTATAAAAGACAAATGGAATGAAATCATGTCTCAAAGTCTAAATATAAAAGAAAAATAGCCACACAACATAGTAGTTAAGTTAATCTTTGCATGAGGAGGGTGGTTATGGTCAAGATAGTTGCCTTAGCCATTCAAAAGATTGTAGCTATAAAGAATATGCTCCCAAAATATGATTGTAATTTCGTCTTTTTCTTTTTTCTTTTTAAATCAATAAAAATTGTGTGAACAAGAGAAATAATAAGGTTCGATAGAAGGAATTTATTACTATTATTTGAACAAGGATTTTACTATCACATTAAAGAATAAAAGGCCAACCATTAAATTAGAGTGATCAACTATAACATTAATGCCAAACGTCCTAATGAAAACCATATTTAAACTAGATATCATAGCTATGGTCCCAATAATAATCACACAAACGTAAAACATACATATTAATAAGAATAAACAACCCAAATAATAATACCCATGACTTTAACCTAATGTTAAGTAAAATCTACAAAAAAAAAAAACTCCAAAACAGTCTTATCAACTTAAACCTGACTCTAACATTCACTTTTACATCGTTAAAAAAATGCATGTCAAGAAAGAAGATGGTGGAGAGAATAAAATGTTGGAGATTTACTTCTGGCAGCTAAGTTGATTGCATGTTTTTCATTGATGACAAAAAATAATATACAACAGTGTTCTATATGTACTTATCAGAATGATGTTATCAAGCCTTGCGAGGTTATATTCATGTTGTAGACATGTTGTTTATGTTTTGTTCATACACACAGACTCAGATATGAAGTTTCAGTTGTGTTGTGTAATTCTGTTAGTGGCAGTTACAGTTTCCAGAGTTTGTCTGTACAAAGCTGACATATTGCATTGGTTCTTGAGTTGCGCCTATCTTCGGGATATGTGTGTGTATATTAGAGTTTAGTTATGATTTGAAGATAATTATCTAAAGGTGCCAAATGTGTTTTAACAATATTGCAAAGTTAGAGTTAATTTGGTGAGGCCGACTTAGTGAAGCGTCACATCTATTCAATTTATATTGCATGGTTGTAATTATTCTTGCGTGGTTAGTTAAGCCAACAAGGATGTTATGAAGAGTTTCTTAACAGGTCCCATGATCTCATACTTTGAGGAAGATACTTATAGTAGTTCATTTGTAGAATGCTAAGTGTGAATGATAAGATAAAAGACAGAAAATGTACAGAGCAGAATATTAGTTGTGTTTCATTCATCAAGGATCTATGTGAAGAAGAAGTAAAAGATTAAAATACACTGGAACTGATCAAGACAATAGGTCTACTCTATATTTCATCATCAGATATAGTGCATATCTGTTCTATAGAAGGTTGTAGCCTTCACCATTGAAGCAGTGAGCTTTTGGACAGTGAGTCCTCACCCTTAATCGGGTTATTTGTAAAAGACTCCTAACAGGGTCAGACCCTTAACCAAGTCACTATACTTATTGCATTGTAAATAATAAATCCTAACAGGGTTGCAAGATCTTCTAACATGGATTATTATAAACAAGTATAGTTTATTGTGGGTGTTAATTCCCACCAGGGTTTTTACCATTTGGTTTCCCCGTAACCAAATTGTGGTGTTGTCTATTGTGTTATCTAAATGTGCATTTACTTTATTGTATTCTAGAGTTAATAAAAGAAAATATTTCAATTAGTTGATAACTGATTCACCCCCCCCCTCTCAGTTACCCTTTGGGACTATTCTAACAATTGGTATTGATCCAAGTGCCTTGAAGAGAAAGCCTAATAGCTTAAGGTAGATCAGATGGCATACTTCAAAAAAGAGAGTCCTAAGTTCGATGGAGAAAATTATCTAGATTGGAAACAAAATGATAACACATCTATAGTGTGTTGGTTTTGACATCTTTGAGATAGCCACACAAGAAGTTGTTATTCCCTCTCTAAAATACCTATTAAGAGATTATTCTACTAGTAAACAAAAGGATACATTCATGGCTAATGCAGCTGCCAAAGAAGCCCTTATAAGTGCACTATCTGACAATGAATTTTCTAAGATCAAGAAAGTAGACAAGGCATACACAATATGGAAGTATTTAGAAGACATGTTTGAAGGAGATGTTCAAGCAAAGAATGCACGTAGGAAAACATGGAAAAAGAAATACAACAATCTTGAGATGTTACCTAAAGAAAACATCAGATCCTATAATCAAAGGATAAATGAAGCAGTTTCTGGAATCATAAATAATGGTGGAGAAATATAAGATGAAGATATAATGGACAAGATGTTGACTACTTAAATAGCAGACTATGAGAACAAGATCAATATTCTAGAGGAAACCATGCAATTTTCACAAGACTTCAAGAGAGAGACTTTGATCATTAAAATCTTTGCATTTGAGATATCAAGATTGAAGACTAAACCTAAAAGTGAAACAACCTTCAAAGCTTCAGTCCATGGTAAGAAATCTCACATCTCTAGCAATAATGAGAAAGAATAAGTTGATAAAGAGCTAGAAGAAATCATTGCCATGATTACTAAAAGAGAAAAGAAAGGCAAAGGGAAATATGAAGGAAAAATTCCATTCAAATATTTTTCATGCAACAAGATCGGTCACTTTGCATCCAAGTGTCCTACAAGAGTGAAGAAATTCATATCTGATTATAAAGCTAAATACAGGAAGGAATGCTATCATGCTAAAGAAGGTGTAACTGATGAAGATTCAAGAGAAGATGAAATTGGATTTGTTTCCGTTAAAGACATGGAAAAATTTCTTGAACATATGGACATTGAATATGGAAAGGAAGCACAAGAGTTAGCCCTAATTTCCAAAGAAGACATCAAAACTAATTGGATCATTGACAGTGGATGCTCACACCACATGACAGGTGATAAAGATAGATTTGTTCATCTAGACAAGTACAAAGGTGGTATGGTTAGATTTGGAGATAACACTCCCAAACCTATCATAGGCAGAGGATCTATCACCTTGGATGGAAAGA